>JASDQU010818016.1:0-12084 GCA_032191745.1 Picea mariana
CAAACTGTGTAAAGAGAGCACTGCAGCAAACACTGTAACGACTTCCATTCCATTCTATCCTGTAATTCAGGGGAAGACTGGAGTGTGTATTTTACAGTTGAATTGGGATACGGATTTAGCGATTCAAAGACGGACAGTGTTGACTTCGATTATATTGGGAATATGGAAAGTTTGGATCATACTGAGGGACGCGTATTCGGATAATGGCAGGGGTAGGACTCGGCTCTGAAGTAGAGTGAACACTGAAGAGAGGAGTGACCGTGGTTGAGTAAAGCGGCGCATTTAAGTGGCCTGAATCCGTTTCTGGCAACGGAGAGCAGGGAGTAAATAGGACATTTAACAGCATACGCTACTAGGAAACGGGTATCCGAAGACAACAATATACACGTAGGTTAACTTAAATAGGATACTAGGAGAGGAGTCATTCATTACCTGCACTGCTAATTTAGAGATATCGATTTAGACAACGTTTTTATTCTTTTCCGGGTCTATATCGATTTAGACAACACTTTTATTCAGAGATAACGATTTAGACAACGTTTTTATTTTATTTATTTATTTATTTTTATTTTTTTTTGGGAGTGTGCTAACTTCAGATCAATCTTTTTTCTCGAGCTATTTTTTTGGCAGGTTTTTGGGTGGTGTTATTTTAAATTTCTAGTCAATCCAGAATTTTGGTGGATTTTTTGAGCATGGGTTGGTTTAAAATGGGGCAAAACCCTTGCGTAAGGTTTTGAAATACATGGAACTTTGATTTGTCAGAAACTCAGGCTACCAGTGAAAATCTGGTTGTATTCAGGCCCTTCTTTTGCATGAAAAACGGATCTGTTTGCTCAGTTAACGTACTCCTTATTTTTTACTGGTTTTGTCCAAAATTCTGTCAAAAATTTAGAAAATAGTTGAAATTGTAGATTTCAGTGGTTGAAATTGCATATAACAAATACCCTAAAAGTAGTCTATCAATATCCAACCTGCTCAGCAACATTAAATGCCACGAATTATAGACAAAATCAGAAAACCAACATTGAATACTGCGACAAGTGAATTATAAGCTGTCGAATCTGAATTGCTTTCAAATCCAACAACTTATAATCTGCTTTCAGATCCAGCAACATATAATTCACCTACCCAGCATTTAATGCTGCTTAACATACTTGTGGATATTGATTTACTGATACCATTAAACTAGGCCTATCCATTTATGTGTGCATATAAGCCTGTGGACATTATTTATGAATCTGAATGTATTTACTAAAGTTTGTTGAATTCTATAGTCGCTTGCCACAGAGTACTACAAATTATACAGTTCGCTGAATTCTATTCTTGCTTGGGACAGAGTAGTACAGACGCATTTCATAAATGGTTTCCTCGAAATGCGGATGAAATTAAAGTTTAATAATAATGAAAGGCGATATGACATTTTTTTTTCATATTCTAATTTAACAAAATTATTAAAAAACTACATACAGTTATTTCAAATTTTTAATCAATGAAAAATGATAAATAATTAATATTATAATATAATTAAAATTATTAAATTTTAAATTAATGTTTTTATAATATAATTAAAATTATTAAATTTTAAATTAATATAAATTAATTTTTTTATAATATAATTAAAATTATTAAATTTTGAACTAATAAAATAATAAATAATAAAATTATAATATAATTAAAATTATTATTTCTTAAAATCTAATGTTAGCTTTTAAAATTAATTTATAAATTTTCTCTCTAATACAAAGTCAATCAGATTTGACTTTGATCAATTACAAGATAACCTAAGGCCAAGATTTGACTTTGGTCGATTACAATATAACATGAGGGCTGGCCTGTACCCTTGGTATCGATCGATTTTCAAACTTTTTTGGTCAAACAAATTTGATATATGTTTTAATTGTTTCTTAGGTATGAAGAAAAAGTTTTCCTTTGCAAAATACGCTAAAGGCATTTGACTACTTGGTAAGTTGTTTGGTTGGAAGTGAAAGACCAAGGTCCCATTATCCTTTGGTGCAATCATTTTGGTTTTAATGGAACATTGGAAGACATATTCTAAAAGTTAATGTATCTCACTTGTTGAGCATTAGAGGGAAAGGAGTGATTGGTGTAATTAAACTATAAATTTGAAGATATTTCCATCATTGAATTTATAACTATAAATTTAAAGATATTTTTATTATTGAATTTAGAAATTTGAAGACACTTTTATTGTAGATCAAAAGTGGGAAAAATCGATGTTCCAAAAACATCATGAGAAAAAAGAAGAAATCATTTTGTTTCATTGAAGGAAACCATTATTCATCTCAATGAATGGGTTTCTTAACTTCCTAATGAAGTTGTCTTTTTACAAGATACTAATCTCTCTTAGTGGGCTACCATTACTCATTTGCACATTGAAAATGGAGGACTTAAGTAATTTGTTGATAGGTTGGAGGAGACCAACACTTGGTTGTGAGAGGAAGCTAATTTCTTGTACACCTTAATATTTGAGCTTCATGAGGAGGCTCCTCCACTCTAGATTGATAATGCTTATCTATTCGATGAGTAATAGTTTTTGAATAATGATTATGATCTTCTTCTTTCACAAGTGGATGAGAAAGATAAGACCATCCAAGAGTTGCAGGATTGCAATTAGGACCTTATACATGAAGTAAGTAAAATACAAACATTTGTTTCATCTACTTTGCAAAACTATGATGAGGAAGTTTAACACTAGACTAGGAGGATCGATGTGTTAGAAGGAACTTTGGAGCATGTCTTTCAAAACCTCATGAATGAATTTGTGGAGAAGAAAGAACTACTTGATTCTTTAGATGAGGATGTTAAGCCTACTTCTTCCAATGATGTTTCTAATAATATTTCTTGTAGTATTGATAAGAAGGATGATCTTGATGATGTACCTTCCTCTCATGCATTGTTGGCTACCAATGCACTACTTCCTCCTAAATTTGAGAAACATACTAGAGGTATTGGGTCCTAGTTATTGTGAATGTGATACACATGTGGTGAACTAGGGAAGAAAGGGTAGGGTATTGTTGTCCCGATTAAGTTTGATGAGATTGTATAGAGAAAGACTAGGATATTGTTAAATTTTACACCTACAAGAGAGCGATCGACATGAGCATGCACACATAGATCACTAGATGTAACATGGAAACCCAAATTCGAGAAAACCACACAAAGATATCTCTGTTACCCTTGGCTTACTACTAGATTTGGGTACAATTTTCAATGTGGGATTGACATCAATGTTGTCACAATCACGTCTAAAAAATAATATTCCAACGTTGGGCCTATTTAGTCAGAACTTCAATGATCTTTTAGCATTGTCAATTTATGTTGCAATTTTGACAACATTCTAGACCACATGGTAGTTTATAAAGTTGCAATATCGACTCTTCGTTGTTGTTGGAAATTCTGACAATTTAGCAATGCCTATCATATAACACACACGTCGATGATACATTAGTTAAGTTAGTTGGAATTTAATTAAAATGCTTTTCAATGTCAGTAATAGGTTGTATATTTGTTGCTTCAAGTAGCTCAACATTTTGCCCAATGTTGGTAACCCATCGATATAATGTCAATAATTTGTTGGACAAGTTATAGTGAGATTCAACAGAAAGTTAGAAACATGTCAGTGAGGTGTTAGCGATGTGTCAACATGTTAATTTGAGGTTTACTAGTATGTCGGCAAGTAGTCAAGAATGCATCAGTAAACTTTTTCTATGATTATGTCAAATTGATGTTTATTGTTGGTTGGGTTGCTGCAATGTTGGTGTTACATAGGAATTCTGACATACAGAGGGTTAGATCAATTGGTATAGAGCAAGACGTCTGTTTATCATGCTTGTTATTGGTCACAAGTTTGACTCTCTTGATTCCCCTAGGGCAAGGTTGGCCAACAATTTACCCCGCTTACAATCCATGGAACATGGGGAAGTATTCAGAGGGTTTTCCACAAGTACATTTCCTCATAATGTCTGTGTGTGAGTGTGTGTTTTCGTGACATTGCAACATTGCACCAATCATTGCATTACCTTGCCATACTTTGCAGCCATTAACAATCTTCCTAGATCTCCATAAAGATAAATTATTAAAATAAAAATGGCACCCATTCAATAGTAATAAAATAGAACTAATGATCTCAACAAACAAATACAACAATCTAAATGTCAACTTTGCCACCATGCAGAAGAAAAATTCTAATCGAGTATGAGGACACAACTTATAGTAAGAGATGAAGGTTATTGATCATAAATCATAAATCAGATCTAGATAACATTATAATAACCCATAAATAACAGTGTAATCACTAGATTTGTTGAAGCATTGACCAAGTCCATGCAGACAAGGCAATCGGGCTAGGAAAGCAATTGGCACTTGGATGCACATAAAAAATCTCCAATGTGCTTTCCTATGTTGGTTAGTCTCTAATTGTCCCCTAATATGTGTTTGATCAATTAAATCATGTTAGATGAACACACATGTCTAGCTCGTTAAGGCCTTCATTTTTTAGGAAAAGAAAAAAATAATGAGAAGCAATCTTAATCTTAAAAATAAAGTACATGACTCACCCACTGACAAACAAGAACATCTTCAAAGATGACATGAAGGGATAAATGATTCCTTTGTCAATAAAATTCACCATTATAAATAATACAACTCCCATCATACTAGACATATATATAATTCTCAGTTTCCCTCATTGCAAACAAGGGTCGACCTCGATGTCCACTTCTTTGCTGATCAAAGTGTCATTTCATGTAAATAGTGGTGTTGTAAATGAGTTATTTGTCAAGTCTTCTTGAAAATTGGTTATGGATCATTTGTAGGGTGGTCATCTTTCAATTTGATATCATAATTTGGGACCAACATTGAATCAAGATGGAGGAATAGATAAGAGTGGTCAGTGTGGAATTGTTACGGGCCTCGATTCACAGTGAGAATGTTCCACCTTGATCCTGTTTTTGGATGTTCTCACTATGCAAGTATCAATCCCCGTTCGCCAAGGTGATAGGGAGTGTGGGAACCAAGATGTATCCAAGAATGAAATCAAATGGAAGGAGAAGTGAAGGGCGGATGCCAAAGTTGGACTACAATGGGGTTTCAAACTAAAGGATGGTTACTTTCATTGCTCAATCGATATCATATATGCCCCAAAGAAATCCAAATCAAATCAGACAAGGATACAGTGGTTAGCTGAGAACAATGACCAAGATAGACAGAGAATAGGTAGCCCCCCACCTTTCAAACCATGCATAGAATAAACTTGTGAAATTTCTAGCCCTACTAATCAATTGGATGATGAAGCTTAAAACCACTAATTCTTAACTCATAATAACTATAGACATGATCAGTCTAATCATTTTAACTTTAACCTTGATAACCTCTAACTCCCATAATCCCTAATCTATAACCTCTATATATACCAACCTCTATATTTCCTACACTTAAATTATATACCGCTAAACACAAAAAATGTTGGAACACTTAACAACTAGCCCCTTATACTTATCCCAAAACCCTTATAATCCTTATAATTCCTATAATCTCTAATCCCTTAAAATTAACACCTTATTGCTAACACTTATACCCTCTAAGCCATATAAACCTATAACCCCTCCATACGATCTTGAAATACTAAAGCCTCTATAAACCCCAACCCTAACCCCTCTAACAACTAGCCCTTATAACCCTTAAATATTACAACCCATATATTCCCTTACCCATATAACCCTAAACCTAATAACAATTTTAACCCCCAACCTCTACCACCCTTCACCCCATACCTCTATTTCATATATCACCTAATCTTTATAATCCATAACACCTAACTTCTTTAACACCTGAGACATGAACCCTTATCTCCGGTGTAACATGTCATGCATGGGCCTTGATCCACCACACGAGCCCTACATAAAAAATATTTTACATGTGAGCAAGATGTGGTATCAAATTTCAAAATTTTTCTTTGGGGCTCGTGGTATGCCATGTAGGGGGCCCCAATCCTTCACACAGATTCTACATGGATAAATTTTTGCATGCAAGTGTGATAAAACCATTTTGAGAATTATAAAACCATAGATCATCTTGAGGCCTAGACCATGGTCTAAGATCAATAGCTAGGGGCTAAGGCCATACAATTGCCTCCAGGTCTCATGGGCCATGCTTAATGACCCAAACCATCTCATAGACCCTATATGGAGAATATTTAGTGTATGAGTGAGATATTCTCATCATTTTTAGGATCAACACACCAAGTATGGTTCTTAGTTCTTTGGCCATGCACGGTCTAGGGTCAAAATCCAAGGTCTAAAACCATAAAGGGTTTAAGGCCATACCAATTTCCTAAGGGGCTCATGGGACACAAATAGTTCCCTAGACCACCACACAAACCTTACATGTATATAATCTTCCTTCTCTGAGTGAGATATGGTGGTCATTTTGATGTTTGCACACTAATGATGGTTCTTAGTGCCCAAGCCTTGTATAGAGATTCTTTAAGCCTATAAGTGAGATATGGTGTCCATTTCGAGATTTTTAAGATCAAGGATGGTTCTTATGGCCCAAGCCATGGTCCAAGGTGTACATTTTGGGTCTAAGGACATAATTATTTCTTTTAAGGTTCATAGGCCATCCGGGGTAACCTAAACTACCACACAAGGTCTGCATAATGAATATATATCCTACATGTGAGATATGGTTACCATTTTGAGAAGGGGTGCATTAGGGATGGTTCATGAGGCCCATGGAATTGTATAAGGACAAATATAAGGTATTAGGCCATACCTTTTTTCTTTTGAAGCTCATGGTCCATATATAGGGCCCCAAACGACTAGGCATGGTCTCCATATGGAATATTTTTCCTACAAGTGGGATATGGTAGACATTTTGAAGTTTAGAACACCATGGATGGTTCTTGGTTCTCATGACATGTTTAGATTCTAAAATCCAAGTTGTTAGGATATAAAATTGACCTTAAGCCACTTCACGAGCCCTATAAATGGAATCTTTGCCATGTGAGTGGATATGGTGTCCATTTCAATTTTTCCACACTAGTTATGGTTCTTAACGTCTATGCCATGGTATAGTGTCAAAATCTATAGTCTTAGTCCATAATGTTTACCTCTAAGGATTATGAGCTATATATAAGGCATTGGGCCATCTTATAGGCCATATGTAAGGAATATTTGGCCTACAAGTAGTGTATGGTGGCCACTTTGATATTTGTAACAATGAGGATGGTTCTCATGGTTTTGGACATGGTTTATGGTCAAAAGGTAGGGTCTAAGGCCACACCAATTGTCTAAGGAAATCATCAACCATGCACAATGCTTTATATCTTCATTGTCCAACCAATTGTCTATGGTGTCAACAACGAATAGACCCTAACTTTTAATTCTTTTATTTTGACAATTTAGTAACTTCAAAAAAATACAATTAATAATATACATAAAATCTTTAGAAATACTTTACATTTACTACATAATTATTTAGAAAAATGGAATAATAACGTGTCATTAAAATTTATTAATAATATATGTAATCCACAAAAAATTACTAATAATATACATAATCCTTTAAAATATTTAATTTTACTTTTACATCATTTTAATATATAACTTAAATAATAGGGAAGTTATAAAGTGCAATTAATGTTTATTTTATTCTTATTAAAATTATTATATATTATAAATTTTACTTTTACATTT
The DNA here is from genome assembly GCA_032191745.1 of Picea mariana. Taxonomy (NCBI): domain Eukaryota; kingdom Viridiplantae; phylum Streptophyta; class Pinopsida; order Pinales; family Pinaceae; genus Picea; species Picea mariana. The sequence goes on from JASDQU010818016.1 coordinate 7,716, forward strand.
TTTTAATATATAACTTTAATAATAGGAAAGTTATAAAGTGCAATTAATGTTTATTTTATTCCTATTAAAATTATTATATATATATAATATATTATATGTGATTGCAACTTTAATTCAAAATATAATTTTAGTTTTGTTTTTAAAAAAAAAAAATATGGAAAAACCCAAAAGATGTTTCTCTATATGAATGTATGAATGACATTCTTAGTAAACTTGTTTAAAGTATGTCTCGCTAAAAAAATTAAAATGAATACACGTTGACATAGAACTAACTAAATGCCCAATAACATTAACACAAACCAATTAAATTAACTTATTAAACTAAATCATAAATTTAACTTTTCAATAAACTACTTTAAATAACAATTTTTATATTATGACATTTCATTTATCAAAACAATAAACATCTTTCACATTTATATATACTTTTTGTATTCATAAATGTAATGAATACTTAATATCTCCACTTTGAATTATAAAATAGTGAAAAAATACAAAAATATTTCATTATTTTCATAATAAATATTTCTCACAAAAAGTTATTTTGAACAGAACAACTTTATAAGCTTATATCTTACAAAGATAGAGTAAATTAGAATGATGAGCTCTTTTAATGAAATTTGCCACCTCATTCCATGATAACATACCATAAACCTCTATACATCGTTCTATACGTACATTCATCCAATCAATATTATCTCCAATTGTTATGAACCAATGCCTTTGATAAAAATTCAATAAATAACATTCCACTTTGAGGGGGAAACCTCCTTTTACAATACATTCAATGTACAAGACAAGATGAGACGATCCTAAGACTAGGTCTCCTTGGTATATATATATAGGAGACAAAGGGTACAACTATAATGAAAAGGTAAAATGAAAGGTTCTAGATGACATACTAATATAACACTAGAAATGTAATAACTCGATATCTAGGGCTTAACAAGGGGTTTTATGCTTAACACATGGCTTTGTCTAGGGATTAACATGCCCCTCCCCTTCAAACAAGTGTTGTCCTCAACACTTGACTAACTGCAGGTGTTTCTGTATGAAAACTCATCTTCCCATATGACCTCTTCCATTGGTAGGTTCTTCCATTTGAAGAGGTACTTAGTAATTTCTCTATTTCGTAGCTGCTTAATCCTTGTTTCAAGGATTGTTTCTAGTTCTTGTATGATTTTCCTTTCAGTGATATCTGGTAAAACGGTTTGGACAAGGATCTTGTCATTGATTACCTTCTTTAAGAAATAAACATGGAAGATTGGATGTACACATGAAGATGGAGGCAACTCCAATTTGTAAGCCCTACTTCCAATCCTTTGCAACACCTTATATGGGCCATAAAATTTGGATACTAATTTATTGTCCTTCTTTTGTTGCTTGAGGGACATCTGTTTATATGGTTATAGCCTAAAAAATACCCAATCCCCCACTTCAAATTCCCTTTCATTGTGATGTTGATCTGCTTGTTGTTTCATCCTATTTTGTGTTATAACCAAGTTGTCATTCAATAGTTTGAGAACCTCTTGTTGGTGTCGCATGTGGCCCTCCATTGCTTGAACCTTTGCAGTCCCTTTCAAGGGGGATGTGATGGATGGTGGATGATATCCATAAAGTGCCATAAATTGGGACATTTTTGATGAAATATGGAAGGATGTGTTGTACCACCATTCTCCCAAGGGCAACCACTTGACCCATTGTGTTTGTTTATCAAAATCAAAGCAACGAATATATCCTTATAGACATTTATTCACAATCTTAGTTTTCCCATTGGATTGAGGATGGTAAGATGAGCTGTGAGCCAATTGAGTATCCAAACAAGAAAATAATTCAATCCAAAAATTTCCAGTGAAACTTGGATCTTTGTCGCTTACAAAAATCTTGGGGATTCCATGGAGATTTTGAATTGTTTCCATAAATGTTGTAGCTATTGTACTTGCTTTAAAAGGATGAGAAAGAGAGAGAAAATGGGCATACTTTGTCAGTTGATCCACTACTACCATGATGGAATTCTTTCCTTTAGATTTGGCTAAACTTGTAATAAAACCCATTGAAACTTCTTCCCAACGTTGACTTGGTATAGCTAATGGTTGTAGGAGACATGTTGTCTCAATTGTCTCTCCTTTATTTTGATGGTAGACCACACATTCAACCACAAAATTTTGAACATTAGTTTTAAGACCTTACCAGAAAAAATCCTTCTTGATCCTAGGACAAGTTTTCAAGAACCCTGAATGTCCTCCTATAGGAGGAGTGTGCAATTCCAAAAGAACCTTTTGTTTGAGTTGGGAATTCTTACATAAATATAAGCGATCTTGATACCATAGCAAATCATTATTCCACACAAATTTATCTAATGCACTAGGGTCCTCTTGTAGTTGTTGAATGATCTTGCATACCTCTTGATCTTGCTTCCATTATATCCTTACTTCTTCCACCTAATCAGATCGTGGAATATAAATAGCACATAGTAAACCCTATGTTTTTTCTTCTTTCCTTGAAAGTGCATCTGCCACAATATTATGTTTTCCTTTTTTGTAGATAATTTCAAAGTCATAACCTAGCATCTATGTAACCTATTTTTGTTTCTCTTTTGAAGATAATCATTTCTCCAAGAAGTACTTCAAACTATCATGATTTGTTTCTACTTTGAAGTGACTTCCTATTAGATAAGGGCATCATTTCTTAACTGCATGTAGTATGGCCAACATTTCTTTTTCACAAATGGGTTTGAGTAAGTTTTTTCTTTAAGTAGGTTGCTTTCAAAGGCAAGGGGCCTTCCTTATTGCATTAAAATTGCACCAATGCCATGGCTTGAGGCATCACACTCCACAATAAAGGTTTTTGTGAAGTCAGGTATGTCCAGGACAAAAGTCGTACACATAACCTCCTTAAGTTTTCAAAAGCTTTGGTTGCTACTTAAGTCTAAGAAAATGTTTCATTATTTAATAATGTTGTTAGAGGTGTTGCTATTTGATCATAGTTCTTGAAAAAATTGTGGTAATATCTTGTCAATCCTAAGAATACTCTAAGTTTCTTCAAGGTTTTGGGAATTGGCCATTCCCTCATAATTTTAATTTTGTTAGGGTCCACTTTGACACCTTCATGAGATACAATATGACCCAAATATTCCAATGGTTGTAATACTCTGTCAACATGTTGTACATGCTCTTCCCAATATTTGTTATGGATTAGTATGTCATCAAAAAATACTAACACAAATTTTCTAAGGAAGAGTTTGAAAATAGAATTCATCAAACTTTGAAATGTTGAAGGTGTTGAGATTTGGGTACCTTGGAAAGTGGTCCCCTTGTGTTTGTGAGTCTCTAAACACAAAGGGGGAGACTATTACCCATATTACTTTTACTTTATGTTATAATTTCACGTTGACTTAGGAGTTAAAGTCAAAAGTAAAATATGTCACTTAAGTTATTAAAGTGACATTTAATTCACTTTGTGGGTGAATTAAAGGACATGAGGCAAACTAAGGAAACTTGGGAAAGTGGGTTTCCTAAGTGATATTTTTGGATTAAATCTCACCCATTGATTAGACATGGCTAGATTGGATCTAGGCCATTGGTATTTTAGGGTTTGGCCAAATAGAGGCTAAAGGAGGGAAAAGGGTAAGGAAGGGATTCATTATTCACTTGAGAGATTTGAGAGGAGAGGAGGAGAAAAAAATCTCTTGGGCTCATTTCTTGAGCAGAGGAGGGCACATGAGGTCAAGGGTTTGAGGAGAAGCATTGCTTGGGTGCTAGCTTGCATGGAGGGTCATTCATGGAGGCTTGGGCACTAGCTTGAGGTGAGGCACATTCTAGAGGTGAGGGGTGCACATTCTAGAGGAGAGGCGCATTCTAGAGGAGTGGGGGAACATCTAGCTTGGGAGAGGTTCCTATATTTAGGATATGACTCATTCACTTGGAGAGGTAGACTCTAGAGGAGTGGAGGGCGCAAAGGTGAAGGAGGGCTCACACACTTGTGGAGTTTTTTGGAGAATAGTGCACACCAAGCCATGGAGGGAGGCACTCTTGAGTAAAGGGTGAAAGACCAATGACAAAGGAAAAGGAAAAGGGCAAGGTTCAAGCAAAGGAAAAGTCAAAGGAAAGCACAAGGAAAGAGGGCCAAGGGATTAGAAAGAGAAGAAGGGCACACCAAGGAAAAGGGTCCCTTACTTCAATGAGATATCAGGAACATATTCAAGGGACTCCAAATAATCCAAGAGTGGTTGATATTGTACCAGGTTCACTTGTTTATGTTTTCCTTGTTGTAAATTTTTCTTTGAGATCTTCTATATACATCTATCTCCAAACTGGTTTTCCCCCCGGGGGTGTTTATCCAGGGTCATGTTGACCAAAAATACATGTGT
>JASDQU010818017.1:21909-36332 GCA_032191745.1 Picea mariana
TGAAAGAGGCTGTAGTTGGTTGAGCTATGCAAGGCTCGGTTGTAGCTATGCTGGACATAGGGAAGGATCTCATCCCATGTGCGAGGGTTCTTTGAATTATACATGCGAAGGATATGCACAATCATTAGATTTACAACCTCGGTTTGGCCATCTGTCTGGGGGTGGAAGGCCGTGGATTTGGTGAGCTTGGTGTCCAGTAGTGACTAGACGCTCGACCAGAATGTGCTGAGAAATCGACTATCCCGATATGATACAATGGTTTGTGGGATTCCAAAATGTACCGAAACTCGTTCAAAGAAGAGCTTGGCTGTGGTCTTTGCTGTGATGCTCTTCTTGCAGGCAACCAGAATCGTCGTCTTAGAAAAGCGATCAACAACCACAAAAACACAGTCATTTCCCCGCTTGGTGGATGGGAGGCCCAACATGTAGTCCATTGAGATGGATTCCCATGGCCTATCATGAGTAGGAAGAGGGGTGTACAAGCCCTATTTCTTAGTGGTCGGTTTGGCAATAGCGCAGGCAGTGCAAGACCTGATATACTTGCCGACCTCCTGTCGAAGTTTCGGCCAGTAGAAATGTTTTTGTAGCATCGCCACTATCTTTTCAACGCTTAAGTGTCCTTCCACTCGACTGTAGTGGGCTTCCCAGATCAGCTTTGCTCGCTCACTTGATGGAACATAGATATGTCTCAAACGACGCAACAAACCATCCTAAAGATGGAAATTATCGACAACTGCATTTGCACCCAACATTTGGTAGGTGGTAGCGAAGTCAGGGTCTATCTCATAGAGTTGGGGCCATTCAAATGTCTTATGGCTGCAAGAGTCTAGCACCGTAGTGAGTGCCGCGACTGGCGGTCTGCTGAGGAAATCAACGACATGATTGGTGCTTCCTGTTTTATACTTGATGTTGAGGTGGAATTTTTGCAAGTATGTGGACCACTTTTGATGGCGGTCATTCTGCAGTTTTCCCTGTGTTTGCGTGAACTGTAGTGGCTTATGATCAGTGTGGATGACAGTCTCCTTCCCAAGAATGTAATGTCTCCACTGGCGGCATGCTTTCACAATGGAGTACATTTCTTTGTTGTAAGCAGGGTACTTACGGACAATATCGGACAGTGTATCACTATGATAGGCCACGGGGTGGCCGTGCTGAGTGAGAACGACGCCCACGGCATAGTCTGAAGCATCTGTCTCGATCTCAAAGGGATGCTGCAGGTCCGGTAGTGAAAGTATTGGGGATGAGCGCTGCTTCAAATCATCGAACGCTTGTTGTTGGGACCGTCCCCATGCAAATTTTTCCTTACCACCACCCCTGTTTATTTGGCTGAGGGCACATGTAATATGGGAGAAACCCAACACGAACCTATGGTAGAAATTAGCAAGTCCCAAGAAACTCCGAAGATCAGTGAGTGTTGTTGGTGCTGGCCAGTCAAGGATGACTTGGATCTTGGCTGGATCCACATGTACACCATGCTGATCAATGATGTAGCCCAGGTAATGGACCCTGTCCATGCTGAAGGAGGATTTTTCCAGGTTGGCGTATAGCTGTTGCTACCACAGGGTGTGCAGAACCTGTTGAATATGCTGCAAGTGTTCGACCCAAGTCTTGCAGTAAATTAGAATGTCATCCAGATACACCACTACAAAAGTATTGGTGAATGGTCGCAGGATATCGTCCATCATCCTCATGAAAGTGGCTGGAGCATTTGTCAAACCAAAAGGCATGACCAACNCCATACATCTATCTGTTCTATCGGGACCTGGTGGTAGGTAGACTTTAGATCAATTTTACTGAAGTATTTGGCCCCCGTGAGTTGATCAAGGAGGTTATCGATTCGGGGAGTCGGGTATCGGTTTCTGACAGTGATTTTATTTAGAGCCCGGTAATCAATACAGAGTCACCAGGTTCCATATTTATTCTGTACCAACACGATTGGGCTCTCGCAAGGTGATGAGCTGGGGTGGATGTGCCCCTTATGGAGCAGTTCTTGGATCTGTCGCTTGATCTTCTCATTCTCTAACAAAGAGCGACGATAGACTGGCCCATTGGGAAGCGGTGCACCGGGGGTCAGATCGATGGGGTGCTTGACCTGGCAGTGCAGAGGTACCCTTATAGGTGAGGAGAAGATATCCAAGTATTCTTCCACGACCTTATCTACTTGCTTCTATTGTGTGGAGAGGTCGACTGCAGATACCTTGGATGTGGCTACGATCTTTCTTTTATTCTGAGAGCAAATCACGAAGAAGACAAACTTCCCCATCTGCAAGATGAATTTCCTGCATTGCTTAGCAGAGATCAAGGAAATAGCACTAGGTGGGACTGCCTCAGGTATCCTGTACAATTTCCTGTTCAAAGTAATAATAATACTACGAGGCCTAGACTCATATACAACATGACGTTTCCATAAATACGGTTGGCCCAAAAGAACATAACAAACTTCGAGAGGAGCAACATCACACAATACCTCGTCTTTGAAGGGCTTGATGCCGTATGACATTCGACACTGTTGGCTGACACGAAGATCGCTTCCTTGGTGGCGCCATCCAATGGTGTATGGTTGTGGGTGCGGCGTTGTTGGCAGGGTGAGCCGCTTGACGACCTCTGCTGAGATGAGGTTCCTCTGGCTACCGCTATCAGTGATGAAGTGCAGTGGGGTGCCTTTTACCCACATCTGTGAATGGAAGAGGCGCTCTCCTTCTTTTGGCTCGTCTTATTCATCAGGCTGGAGCTTGGTGGTAGCAACGGTGGCACTGGGTTCCGCGTCAATTATCCGTCTTCCCCTTTCTGGTTCTGTCTCAAAGTCAAAATCTGCATCTGATTCATAGGCTTTCACTTTGGCCACCAGCGACTTCTTTGAGCGGCAGTCAGTGGTGTTATGCCAAGGGCTCTTATGAAAGTCGCACAACTTCCCAGTATCTTTCTTTGTCTTTTCGGTGTCCTTCTTTGCTTGCAACTTGTCCTAGTTGTCTTGATACTTTCCATTTTTTCTCTGTCCTTTGTTCTGTGGGTTGGGGCCGGTCTTTCCTGGCTTTTGTTGTGAGGGGTTCCCAGGCCCAAATTGCCACATCTTTTGTTTGAGCTTTTTCTCGATTTTGATGACATATCGGTAGGCCGCGCTTAAGGATGAGATGTCTAGAAATTCCATTTCGGTCTGGATGTATCAATGCAGAGCACCGCGATACTTGAGCACCAGATGTCACTCCGAATCTTTGATACCCAACTTGGTGCGCAAGGTATGGAAGATATTTGTGAAATCTGGCACTACTTGGTCTCTTTCTTGCCGCAGTGTGGTTCATTTGGTATACAGGTTGTCATAGCTTCCAAGAGGGTAGTATTGTTCCTTAATAGCATCCCTGAAGGATTCTCAGGTGGCCGTGACTGAAAATAATGAGGTTTCCTCTGTTTGCTTTTGCTCACAGAAAGTTTCCCACCAATCTTTGACATGGGGAATGACTTTGAGGAGTGCAAAAGTAATCTTTTCCCTATTCGAAAATTTATGAACAGAAAAATACCCTTCTAGTAGATTCAACCACTTGTCTACAGCATATGCGTCTATCTGACCTTCAAATATAGGAATATCAAATTTTATTTGTGCCTTGAAGGGGGCGGCGCCTCCGTTTGAAGAAGATGCGTCACCTGTTGGTAGTCTCCGAAGTATTTGCGCGAAACTATCCATCATCTCGTTCCTCTGTTGTGTGAGGGATTCCTCAATCAACAATTTGAAAGGATCTCCTGTCCCATCATATTTCTTTTCTTCTACCATGGGAGGTCACTTGGGCGTGCGAGAGCTTCTGTCCTTAAGAGAAACAAGCTCGAGACCCAACTCTTTGTACTCCAACCTCATTGGGGACATGCATTAAGACGACAAAGAGTAGACCGCTCTGATACCACTGATGTAGATTTTATGAGCAGAACAAAATGAATACAGATTATTAACAGGTGCTTAACACAAAATAATATAGATACAGTAAAACTAGCTTTCTATTCAATAACAAAATAAGCTGAAACTGTAAAATGCAGTGGAAACAAGCTTGCTGGAATGGTGGCGGCTTATCTTTGAGAAGAGATGTGATGGCAGTGCGCATTCGCAAGAAGAAGGTTACAATGAAGCTCTGAAGACCTTTTTACAATAAGCAAGAATGCCAAAAACCCTAGACATCCAAAAACCTAACCCTAGGAGATGAAGTGCCAAAAGTCATGTGGGCCCCGTTTGGGTAAGCTAGTACATCAACTTCGCGGGGTCGTAACTTTTGCATACGATCTCCGTTTTAGGCGTGTGATAACCCATTGGAAAGGTATTGTCGAGGAGATTAATTTTGGGGGCTCAATCATGCCTTTGACAATTTTTGAGGAGCTCAATACCGAAAAACCTTCATTTAGGCCCTCAAAATGGCCCCGGAAGTAACAACTGCTAAAAATAGTAAATTGCCAAAAATGTCAAAAAGCTGTTTTGAGCCAGTTGGAAAAGGTGGGTGGCCACCGATATCCATCTGGATCAATATGGCCTCTAACAATTAGCTCACAATTTGATGCATTCTCCTTTATACTCATGCAAAGTATATGACAAGTGGGAAAATGTTGGAACATGTGTGTCATACACCTTGCATTCCCGTAGTGGAGAAGGTAATGATTGTTGAGCGATAGTAGGGAATAAATGTAGAAAAATGGGAGAGAATAAATGCATAGCAATAACATGGAATACCTGTTGACTAGTGGCAGGGAATAAATGCATAGTACTAGCAAGCAATGAATGGTAAGAAAGAAGAGTTGGCCAATTACTTGTTGGTAGTTTCAAGTATGTAGAATTGGAAAACTATAAATGGTTTATGGTTTTGTTATGCCTACTTATTTAGTGCTAAGGTTGGAGGAAAACAATGTGTAAGTTTTAACTCATTGTTATACTACCAAAATTTCTTCAAAATCCTTATGTTGATGTATAACACTTTTGTTGAGAGCATAGAGACTCTTTATTGTAACCATTTAGTTGTTGAATAATACATTGAGTGTGCTTTAAAGTGTGGAGCTTTTTCTGCCAAAAAAGTTTTCTGTGTGAGAAAAACACTCTTGTTGAGAGCACAAAGACTCTCTATTGTAACTATTTAGTAGTTGAATAATCCATTGAGTGTGCTTTAAAATGTAGGGTTTTTCTCCTGAAAGGGTTTTCCTAAGAAATCATGTTATTAGTGTACAAAGCTTATTCCACACCTTTGCTTCCTTCCAATATTTCAAATTATATATTATATGTTTTTTTGTGACTCTACCACTATAACCTCCAGGTGTTCCCACAATGCCCCATGTTATCACTACAACAATTTTTATATGGAATCCAAGTTTCGATACTTAGCGAGGCGCTAAAATAATGTGGAAGTGTGATAAACTGAAATACAGGGCCAAATAAAGCGGGAGGATGCTAGAGCTAATGAGAGTGCAGAGTTGATGGGACCCGATGGGTCACAGATCATGGGTGCTACAGATCAATGACCAAGGATCATTTCGGGCGGGGAACTAGCGTGGAGGTTAATTCTTGAAAGCAGGGAAAAAAGAAAACCATGGTTTTGGCTTGGGACCACGTGGCGCCACCAGGTGCATTATGTGGCGAAAGGCGAGTCACTTTAAAACCACTCCCTCACACTCCCGAAATTTACGAAAGACAAGCGCTACAAAAAGTGTCGATAAATGGTTATCGAAAATAATTTGGGGGTTATACCATTTGCAGATGAATTCGATCAGTTTCACGCATATCAGTTTTCAAGTCTCAGTTTCTAGATTTCATGTAATTTTGATCGGTTGTCTTCCAAGGTGAATTCCAGGCAAACTAGAGCACATTTTGAGAAACCGAAAGAGGGTTTTACTCATCACGGGAAAAATAATAATAACCTCTCCCATATTTCTCATAGTTGTTACATACTGGGAGAATCGAGGAAATCTTTGAACCTTATATTTCTGGATTCAAGATTTTCTTGTCGGAAGACATCTTTTTAAAATGCAGATTGCAGACAGATGGAGAAAAATTTCACAAAACCGAGAAAGGTTTTTACTCAAGACAAGTTTATATACAAAAATTTCCCCCAGATTTTGCACATGTGTCACGAATTGGGAGATTCAAATAAATATTTGAACCCTATTTTTCAGTTTTCATGATTTTCTGTTCGAGACATGTTTTTGCGGCACATGTTACGACCAGTTCAAGATGAATTTAGAGAAACTGAGAGTTTTTTTTTTTTATAATGAGCTTATATACAAAAACCGTTCTCATATTTTACACAACTATTATGTTTTGAGAATTACAGGTGGCGTTTTGAAGCCTATTTTTTCTTGTAAACGGTTTTCAAATGAAACGTTTCTTTATTTGTAACCGGTTTGGAAATGAAATGACTCACTGTTTGTATAAATGTTAAGATATACGTATGTATTAGGGTTGGAAGAAGTGCAAGGGCACGATTCTCGTTGTTCTGAACTCTATTGTAATTTTTTGGAGCTGAATTGAATACATATGCAGAAGATTTTGAAATCTCTATGAAAAGATTCTAATGATGGTGATGTGAGTTTTGTCTCCTCTCCTTGTATGTATTTTCTGTGTTTTTTAATTCTGTCTGCACTTTCTTCTGTTTAAATTGGATAGTTAAAAGCTCAGAATTCATCTTATGATGCTCTCGGCTTAAGCAATTTAAATTGTGTGATTTTCTTCCTAACCAATTCAGAATTCATTTTAGTAATGCTCTGATGCAGTTACTTGTTTTCTCCTTCTTCTTACACTCTGCATAAATACAATTTATAACTCAGATTCATCGCCTCATTTAACCTTTATCCTCTGGAGAGTTCTATCGGCTAGTCATTGTTTTCATTCACTCTCAGAATTTCAACTCCATAGCCCTAAGTGTCCCTCCCCTTCCTTGCCAACAAATTTATAAAACCCCCCAAGACAAACTAAACCTAGCCATTGATTGCCAAAGAAATATCAAGTGACACGAGCGAGCACTCTCTGAGCTGAGCAAGCTAGTGCCCAGCTCTAAAGCTGATTGAAACAGTTACCTCTGTCGTTTGTCTATTAGCCAAGCAAAATTTACAAAGTGCTAACACCCCATACTAGACACACAAAGTAATACTTCATATAAAAAAGTGCCTTAACAACACACTTCATATTAAATAAAATACTAAATATAAATTACAATTCTAAATAAATAACAAAATGCCTCTCATAATTGATAACAATGTGAACATATATCTTCATTGAATTCAAAGTCATCCTTTTTAATAAACAAAATACTTACAACTACACAAAGACTCGCGACTTAAAAGGAAATATTGAAAGACTAAAAAAAACTGTTTTACTTCTACATCCATAAAATTCCAACGTTGTTCAACTTCTCTTGAACAGAAATGGGATAAAGGGCAGTAGATTGTAATTTGTGAAATTCGTGACATAATCTCTCGTCTGAGATCTCTCACCTTCCCGCTATGTAAAGTATTCAACAGTTAATTCCACCATATATGATAATATAAACTCAATATATTCATTCCAGTCTAAATGAATCTACAAATTGGGAATCACTTTAAGCAGTTTTCAACGTGGTGAGGGTTTTTGGTGGAAATTAAGTGGGAAATAAAAGTGCCAAAAAGTCTAAAGATTATACGGGCAGGTGATGAGATTGTGCAAGTGTTTTTAAAATATTAAAAAAAAACAAAAAACAAAATTGTCATGTATAATATCGGTTATTTTGGATTATTGAATACTATTAAAAAAATAAAATCACTCATCATTAAAAGTTGTTGTCCAATTCCAATCTTACTTTTCACACTAAAAACACACCATTATCCACATTTAAAAAACATTCTTTATCGACTTTAAGAGAATACAATTTTTTAATAAATTACTTTTAGCAAAAGGCCAAAGCAACTAATGCCATAGGCCAACAACCCCATGACAAATGAAGAAGGCGACTTGGGTTGAATTCTTTTGAGCTGATGTTACTTCAGCCATCAGTTTTGACAATGGGTATTAAATTGGCAACTTATAAATATAAGTGGATGATATTTAATTTAGAATAAAGTAATAGTTTAAGGTGCGGTTTATAAGTGATATGTATCATGTATTAAGTTAATTATTGGTAATGTGTTCTTTTCATTGTGTTTGTTGAATGGTGGATGGTGAATAATATGATATTTAATAAATAATAGAAAATAATATACTATTAATGATTGACTTAGTACATGATGTTTAATTTTCTCCATCTAAAATACATCTTTTACTCAGTTAAGTGTGAGTGTCATCTTTCAACAAAAGATTCATATGCATAGTATATTTATAATTCTTTTGATAAAATGGACAACACTATAATGTTGTGAGATCACTATCATGATGTATAATTTTTTCCATCTAAAATACACCTCTTACATATATTCATTCTCTATATTAGGTATCCCCCTCGAAATAGAGAGGGTCAAGTTTCATGATGTATAATTTTCTCCATCTAAAATACACCTCTTACATATATTCATTCTCTATATTAGATATCCCAAAATCCTAAGAACATAGGAGGATCAAGTATTTCGAGAATATTTAGCTCACAAAGAGCAACATGTCACATAGATGAGACTAGAACCACCTCAACTAATTGAATTACACCCATTTAACATATTAGATACTTAGTTACTTATTAATCTCAACTTTTAACAATTTTTTTTAGTATACATAATATATTAATAATACTTTTAAGAAAATGACCCAGAAAACAGAAAATAATGTTGTTAGACCACTTCAAGAATATTTTCAATTTCCATTTTGACAAGTCACAACAATAATTCTCGAAAAATGCCCAACAACTTGTCAGTGTGGATAACATTGTTCTTCCTCTTGGTACCTAAACCAAAACACTATGATAATCTTAAACAAAGGATATGGTGGTCTTAGACAATGATATTTTCAATTTCCATTTTGACAAGTCACAACAATAATTCTGGAAAGATGCCCAACAACTTGGTCAGTGTGAATAACATTGTTCTTCGTCTTGGTACCTAAACCAAGACACTATGATGATCTTAAACAAAGGATATGGTGGTCTTAGACAATGATAACCACTTCATTAGGTTTTACTAAATATTGGATAAAAATGTAACTATTTACATTTTTAAGTGTGCTCTTTTATATTTTATGTTCACACTTGAAACTTTAATTTTAATAAAGATAACGTTTACACATTTGAATGGGTAATGTATAATCTCCAGCCAATGATTGCTTCTAGCATTTGTGAGAAATGTATAATCAGACTGAATGATTGCTTCTATCATTTGTGAGCAGGAAAGATGCTCTCATCATCTATTCAGTTTCATACGTGCTTAGGCAACCAGTGTGAACAAATCCCTGACATTGGGGAACTCTCGGACCATGCAACGACCAAGTTATGGAAATTTTCATATAAATAAAGAGCTCTAGGCATCTCAACAATCATATTCATTGCTGTATACTTAAATATACCTACTTCATATTTCAGAAGCTATACCAAGAAGTCACATGACAGGTTGACAGGTGTATCTTATGGTTATTTTCGTACAGATTCATCCACACAACCAGTCTCATAGAGAAAAGGGAAACAATTAATAACTAATCATAGTCACCTCTCGGCCAACCAAAAAAATCTCTTGTATTTTCCAGTCATGCAGAGGAGCTCTACCATGGCTGCCGCTCTGAGATTTTACTTCGTTTTAACAATGATGTCTGCATGGGTAAGCACGAGAGCAAGCTTTCGTGGATCATTAAGGCCTGATTTCTATCTATGGACTTGTCCACAGGCTGAAACCATTGTTTTCGCTGGAGTTCAAAGGGCCGTAGCTCAGGAGGCACGCATGGCCGCCTCTCTTCTTCGCCTGCATTTTCATGACTGCTTTGTCAACGTAAGTAAGACTCAAGCTATATGCAGATTTTCATGATTTCTGTTCAGAGTTGAATTGATTTTCCTCCTATAATCTGAACAAGCATGGACTCCTTTTGTGAAGTTCTGGGTAACCACTCCGTTGGGCTTGTTTTTTTTTTCATATATGAGTTTACCTTTTATTGGTATTTGTAAGTTCGGCCAAAAAAATGGGTTGGGTCCTTAATTCTGGAAATAGAAATGAATGGCAAGCATAACCTGGGATTTGAAAATTCAGAAAAGATCAACTTAAAAGAAAATCTCAAATTTTCAGAAAAGAAAAATCAACCTAGGTTAAAATAATTCTATATCTATATATATTATAGATATATAGCTTGATATTCATCTCCCTGTTAAACATAATGTTAGTTGTGCTTTGTTTCTTCTTACCTGGTATTAAGAAAAGAAAAATCAACTTTAGGTTAAAATAATTCTATATCTATATCTATATTATAGATATATAACTTGATATTCATCTCCCTGTTAAGCAATATATAACTTGATATTCATTTCCCTGTTAAGCATAATGTTAGTTGTGTTTTGTTTCTTCTTACTTGGTATTTTTTATATATTGATATCAAGGTATCTTATATATATTGATATGATGGTATTTTTTTATTTGCTAGTGTGTTTGTGATTTACAGGATTAATTTTTGGCTAAGAAATAACAACTTAAGGTTATTTAAGTAGTCAGAATTACCTGGAAATAGTACCTTTCCTAGATTACACCAACTTTTAGTTGAGTGGATTATTTGGATGTCTCCTCCCAACTACTCTAAAAACTTTAAAATCAATCAAACTAACTAGATTTGACAATATCAAATTATTTTCACCTGCATGTGAGCCTTTTATTTCTTTATATATATATATATATATATATATATATATATGGATTCTTAAATATTTTTATCCAATTGGCTTCATCAAGATAGAGTTTACTGGTTTTCAGTTCTGGATTTCTACATCTGGGTAGAATTTACTGGTTTTCTAGTTCTGGTTCTGGGTGGAGAGCTTGATAACATAATTTTGAACTTGATTTTCATATATATTTTGAACTTAAACTTGATTTAGAATAATATATTGATTTAGAATAATATATTTTGAAATTATTGTTTATGATAACCTCTGGATTTCGGGGTGCAGAGCTTGATAACATAACTTTGAACATCATATATATATATATATATATATATATAAATATATATAAATTGTCGTTAATTTTGAACAAGATTTCCATATATATATATATGAATTATTGTTTAGGGTAATATATTTTGGAATTATTTTTTATGGTAACCTATATCTGTTTTCTAGCCAAGTGGTTAAGTTTGTTCTCTGGCTAAGCTGTCATGACATGAGGGGATTTTCCGTATTTTTTTAGGTTCTTAACATCATTCAGATTTGTAATTGTTCTTATCAGTATTTGTAATTGTTCTTTATCAGTATTTATTGATATATTTTGAACAAGAACATCTGGATCAATACAAGGCTAATCACGTTGTTGCTAAACCACATACCTATAAACGTCTTCATATACACTTATATACAATTAAGTTTAACCAGAAGTTCTTAATATACACTTATATATAATTAAATTTAAGCAGGAGTAGTTCTTAGTAACCTTTATGATGAGATTCACCTCCCTTTAACTTTGTCTTTTCATCAACTTCACTAGCTTAGTGCTCATTGGGGCAGGATGTTAGGTCTGATTTGGAGAATAGGACTTACAGACCGAGTCTGGTTTCATAGTATTGTCGAAGATAACTGATTGCCTCGAGGGATGTGAGATGTCTCATAGAGAAAGAGATAGTCTATGTATTATTTATTATTAGTAACAGATATTTTATGTATTATTTATTTATTTTTTATTTTATTTTATTTTATTTATTTATTTTTTTTTTTATTGAGGGAATTGATAATTCGCGGTTCTCGTACTTGCGTGATATGGGGTCGATCCCCGTCGGCTATCACTATGAGCCTGCCCGATTCCCGTCGGCTACCACTATAACCCCAGGTGCAACCACCCAGCGGTGAGAATCGAACATGAGACTTCATTTTACAAATTTCCTTCCATTTACACGGCACTTGCCAATCCGTCTACACCCGTGCGGGCTTTATGTATTATTTATTATTAATAGATAAAAAAAATATTTAATTTTATATAGAATTTTTTTTTTTTTAAATATTTAATAAGTAAATTATTTTTATTCTTCTAAATATTTAATAAATGTGAGATTAAAATAGATACATCTTTATTTTATTTATTATTTTAAAGAGAAGTTAGACTATGAGTTATGAGTAAAACTATTATATTTAAGAAAATTTAGAGGCTAAATTTAGTTTATGAGTTAATTTTGCATGCTTTTTTCCTAAAAAAATGTTTCTAATCTTTTATTTTTTTTAGAAAGATTTGTCAAAATTTTATAGGATAAAAGTGGTTCCCTCTTAAAAATGACAATTTTTTCTAAAAACTAAATAAAATTCTTAGAAATTTGAATTCTTTTAACCAAAATATAGCCAAAAGTTTTATGATTAATGTTTTAAGAGTTAGTAAGATTTGCAGAGTAAATTTGTATCCTTAAATTTTTTTCCCTCAATCACAACACACTATTTCTTTGCACATGAATACTTTCTTGACATGCCATATCAATCACAGTGAAATAGGCTTGATTCTAGTGTTTGATGGCACTTCCAGGCCTGTGCAGATTATCATTACAAAGAGGTTTGCTAATATGAAAATTTTCATTAAATTGTAATGGATCTTGACATACCATATCAATCACAGTGAAATAGGCTTGATTCTAGTGTTTGATGGCACTTCCAGGCCTGTGTAGGATGATCATTACAAAGAGGTTTGCTAATATGGAAAATTTCATTAAATTGTAATGGATATTTGATGGAGAAATATAAGTTATGTGTAGGGATGTGATGCTTCGGTGCTGCTGGATGACACAGAGACTTTTAAGGGAGAGAAAACAGCAGCTCCCAACCTCAACTCTGCCCGTGGTTTCGAAGTTATAGATGCCATCAAAGAAGAACTTGAATCTGCTTTCCCTGGAAAAGTTTCTTGTGCTGATATCCTTGCAATGGCAGCCCGAGATTCTGTGGTCTTGGTAAAATTTATTGTTGTAGGTTATATTTCTCAAAATGTCATTGGCCAATTCATAGATTTATGAAGATCTTAGAGTAAAATCGGAGTCTTTTTTCATGTTATGAGCAGACAGGAGGACCATCCTGGTTGGTGCAGCTGGGGAGGAGAGACAGCCTAACAGCAAGCAAAGCAGCAGCAGACAACAGCCTTGCTTTCCCCACATCAAATATTTCAACACTCATCTCTAACTTTCAGAATGTAGGCCTTACAGAAAAGGATCTGGTCACACTTTCAGGTTGGCCCATTGATTTATCCATTTATCTTTATAAAATTCATCAGATCTATTAAGTACAGAGAGGATGAAAATGTCCCAGGGGTAAACGTTCAATAACAATGATATATTAAATTTTGCAAAAAGGTTACTATTATTTCTTGAAGGATTCTGTTACCAGGAACCAGGAAATCTGATAAGTTTTTCAAATGAACTTGCTCTGGAGAATTTTAGATCTGAAGTGATTGATATGTTTTGCAGGTGCCCATACAATAGGAAATGCACGTTGTGCAACATTCAACTCTAGGTTCATCGGAGTCATGTCAGATCGATATCCCACTCTTCAAACAGAGTTTCTAACATCGCTCCAACAACTTTGCTCTCAAGGCTTTGTTCTTAATAACAACACTGTAAGTGCACTAGATTTGAGGACTCCTGTAACTTTTGACAACCAGTATTATGAGAATCTACCTTCTGGCGAAGGTTTATTGGATTCGGACCAGGTGCTCTATTCCAATGGAGGAACCACGAGGGAGTTGGTGGAATTTTATATCCAAAACCGAGAAGCATTCTTTGAGAATTTCAAAGCGTCCATGATCAAAATGGGAAATTTTCGTCCCCTCACTGATACTAGTGGGCAGATTCGTCGCAATTGTCGATTTGTTAATCCATAATTCGTTAGCATGAATAATAAGTCATATATACAATATATTTATATATGCAATACCTAAGTGTGCCCGTGTCTAAAGATTATGCTTAGAAGATGAACTGTGGGAGAAGTTTATTGAATAATTTTGATTATTCATGGAAGTGTATTGTCCTAAAGGTCCACATAGGATTTCTATGAGATACTATCACATCTCAAGGGTGATGTAAGGATGAATGCTTATGTATTTTGATCTTTTACATTTATATTGATCTTTTAATTAATATTTTAATTAATATGAGTTATATTCATGATTTTATCAATAATTTTGATATATTCATCAAAGTATATGGATGTAAAGGTCCACATAGGATTTCTATCAGATACTAACACATCCCAAAGGTGATGTAAGGATTAATGTTAATATATTTTGATTTTTTTATTTTTATATTCATGTTTTAATTAATATAGATTATATTTATGGTTTTATTAATATGGTTTTTT
>JASDQU010818017.1:36556-46782 GCA_032191745.1 Picea mariana
ATAGGATTTTTATGAGATACTATTACATCCCGAGGATGATGTAAGGATTAATGTTAATATATTTTGATTTTTTTATATTCATATTCATGTTTTAATTAATATGGGTTATATTTGTGGTTTTATCTATATGGTTTTTTTATAAGGACTTGTAGGTAGTTTTTTTTTAAGTAATATAGAGTTGTTTTTTTAAAGTAATGTAGAGTTGATCAGAAAGTTCTTTCGGATTCATGGCATAGGTTTTTGATTTTAGATGTTTCGGACCAAACTAGTGTGGTCCATCATTAGGAAAGCGTTTATGAGAAATGAAGGAAAAAGGATAAAACATGTATATAAATACTTGAAAAGTTTTTATAAGGAGCCGACTTATTGAAAATGAAATCAAGAATTATAATTTTTTTTAAGAAATTATAATTGTTTGTTTAAATAATTAATTATTTGTTTGTTTAATAATTAATTAATTGTTTGTTTAATAATTAATTATTTGTTTGTTTATTAATTTTTTATTTAATAAGAGCCAACTGGAAAATGTTTATAAATTAATATTTAGAATTATTCATATTGGCTAGGGTAGGGATCCAATTTTGGTTAATTTTCCATCCATCATCTCTGTTTAGATTATTAGGTTGTTTTTCAATTTCGATTGCTTCTCTGAATTTTCTATTGTGATAGTGATCTATCTTGGCAAGGATTTTGGTCTCTTCAATACAAATGTGATGTTTAGTTTTATCTGAGTGTTCTACGAGAGCTGAGGGACGAGTGCGATTGTGTTTGATGTCAGCGGCATGTTCTTGAATCCTAATTCTAAAGGAACGAACTGTTTCTCCTATGTATTGTTTACCACATGAACACAGGATCATATAGACGCCTTTATGTTCGATGGGATCAACAAAGTCTTTGACTGACCTAAGGGAATTCCTAATAGTGTTTAGGGGTTTGAAAGTTGCCCCAATATTTTTCTTCTTTAAAATCCTTGCAAGTTTGTCTGTTGTTCCTTGTATGTAGGGTAAGTAAACCTTAGAGTTGTTGGTGGTTGTTTTAAGATTTGGTAGTTGTTTTTTTTTAAAGTAATGTATAGTTGTTGGTGGCTGTTTTAAGATTTATATTATTTTAGTAATGATGTTTTTAAATTTACTTATTAAAAAGAGTATATTATAAAGTTAATTATATTTATTTTTGAGGCGTATATAATTATAGTATTTTGGATATAATATTCTATGTAATATTTTTGGATACTAAGTTAAAATAAGAGAAATGGTAATACTTTTTTAATTTTTATTATTCTTTACTCAATCTCATAATTAAGATATGAAAACATCCATTAAAGAACACACATATATGTAATGTACTTAGCATGTGCTTAGCCTTTAGATGGGTAACATCACTTGCTGAAATGACTCAATAAACTTTATGATACCAAATCTATATGCAGAAATAAAATGCAACATGACATTCAAACTCATGCAACAGTTCAAACTAATTAAAACCATAATTTCAATTGCTTAACTATGCATAGCAACAAGTAAACAACATACAACAACATTCAACCATAAAATAGAGACATGATTGCATTTTTTTGCTCACAACAAACAATAATAACCAATTATATCTCAGAGTAAATTGCACAACGACTACCTCAACATTATACATGAGAAAACACAACAAATAGAACACTTCTCTTATAAAATGTGCAACCCACTGCAGAGGACGGATAGTTCTCCCAACCGTAGGCTTATTGTTCTAGATCTCAACAACAAGCCACCCCCGAGCTGGGGCTATGAATCCATAAGAGCCTAAGGTTGGCTAATGTCCCCCTCTCAATAGTCAATTCTCGCAGCAAATTCCAGTCCACCAGCTCTCTTCCCCTTAACCTGCACAACCCAAGGGATGGAATCCCACTTTACTGCTCATAGCCCCTCAGGCCTTTCCACTCCCCTCTAGGACTTCCAACATAGGTTGGAAAAGAAATGTACTTGCTGGGACCTTAGGAATTCTACAACTGCAAACATGAATTCACCCAGCAACAAAACACGTGCTTCCTTGGAGAATTCCGAACAACACGTTACTCCTAGGCACACAACCTCTTTCTCCACGAATTCTTAGCTTCAAACAACTACCAAAATTTCCCACAAAAACTACCTTCAAGCAACACTTAGAACTCTATTGTTGGCCATAAAACTCCATGCAAAAACAACTCTTTATGAAAAAACATGAATCTCAATTCTAGTTCCCCTACCCATATAAATTTCCTCTCTTTCTCTTGCTTGCTTGACTTGCACTCTTCCTCAAGCTAATTCTACTCATTCCACATGCTCAATAACTATGTGATATGACTCTCACACCCACCCTCTTACATGAATTTAATGATTGGGCTCTAGAACACTCAAAAACTAATGGAAGGCTCATGGTAAGGATAATTTAGAAAGAAATAAGAAATGGTTTTTGATTTAATAAACATGGGTAAACTCGCCCTCCCCCCATTGGACCCCTTCCCTCTCTTGTGGATACTTAGCCTCCAATATCCGTCCGTGTTCGTTTGCAACTGACGATACATTTTATTCATTATATTCAATTTACATCATTTATGTATTAGATCGCTTGTCTCTCATCCATATACTACATTTACAATATACGTCGCTAATTTGGGGTTTGAAAATGGGGATTTTACATTCTCCTCCCCCTACAGATTGCATTGAACTCAGTGCACATAACCATACAACTTACACATTGACATATCTAAAAACACTCAACACTCAGAACTCCATTGTTGGCCAAAAAACTCCATGTAAAAACAACTCTTTATGAAAAAACGTGAATCTGAATTTTAGTCCCCCTACCCATACGAATTTACTCTTTTTCTATTGCTTGCTTGGCTTGCACTCTTCACCAATATAATTTTACTCATTCCCCATAATCTCAATAACTATGAGATACAAATCTCACACCCACTCTCTTACATGAATTTAATGATTGGGCTCTAGAACACTCAACAACTAATGGAAGATTCATGGTAAGAATAATTTAGAAAGAAATAAGAAATGGGTTTTGGTTTAATAAACATGGGTAAACTTCCCCCCCATTGGAACCCTTCCCTCTCTTGTGGATACTTAGCCTCCAATATCTGTCTGTGTCCGTTTGCAGCTGGCAATACATTTTATTCATTATATTCAATTTACATCTTTTACATATTACATCGCTTGTCTCTCGACCATATATTAAATTTACAATATACGTTGCCAATTTGGGGTTTGAAAATGGGGACTTTACATTCTCCTCCCCCTACAGATTGCATTGACCTCAATGCACATAACCATACATCTTACACATTGACATATATAAAAACATTACATCAAAATACTTGTTAATTCTACAACTTAATGACTCAAGCAACAATTCCAACCAACAACTCTCTTTTCCCCTCAACTCACACCTTGGTTGGACATGAAGTCTTAGAGTTGTGGTTCCAGAAACTCTAGTTTCCAAAATAAAGTCTTCATTCACTTATGTACAAATATACATTCAATTTTCTCCAAAATTTGAAAAAATTTATGAGTATCCTTCCTGCATGGCTTCCACGTGATCCCATGTAGCGTATTCAAGACTGTAGTTGGTCCATTGAACCTTTAACAAGATGACAGATTTTTTCATCAGCACTTTGAATTTTCGGTCCAAAATGTGCATTGGTTCCACCCGAAAATCCCATTCATGTTCCACTTGAATCACATTCTGATCAATCACATGATTAAGATCAAGTACATACTTTTTTAATAAAGAAACATGGAACACATTATGAATTTTCATGGATGAAAGTAATTCTAGGATGTATTCAAGTGCCCCTATCTTCTCTAAGATCTCAAAAGACCCACAATGTCTCGCTTCTATCTTTGGGATAATTCCCAATTTCAACGAGCTTCTCTTGGCTTTAATGTCTAAAAGCACATGCTCTCCCACTTTGAATTCTTTATGCATTCTTATTTTATCAACATAGTTGTTCTTCTTATCTCGTGCAACTTTCAAATTCTTCTTGATCTTTACCATATGTTCTTCCGTTTATTTTAACAATTCTGGCCAAATCACGACTCTGTATGCTGGGTTATCCCAACTTACTAGTGTGTTGCATTTTATGTCGTACAATGCTTCAAACAAGATCATGTTCAATGATTCTTGATATCCATTATTGTAATTAAACTCAACTAAATGGATATATCTAATATACCAGATATAAAAAGTATATAGAATAGAAATAAAATGCTAGAAATGGCAGAATAACAACAATATAACTAGAATAATCACCACAAAACACTGAAATGATATAAGAATAACAACAGAAATAACACTTTGATTCTGAGAGCAATGTTCACGGGCCTCTTCGAGGGGGCAACCTCCAGTCGAGTAGAGCTCTATTACAATAATCTCCAAGATAGGGTTCTCATACCCTCAACTCCTATTTATACTAAATATGTCTATCAAAAGAAGCATCTAGAGGAAGATCCTTCTAGAAGTGGAAGATTCTATTAGATCTTCTTACATTCGACTTATTCTATTTTATTGCAAGGCCTTATTAATATTGACCTTTATTACATCCGAATATATTGTTTTACCTATGTGTGGGTTAGGAACCTAACATGTCTACCCCCTTAAAAGAAACCTTGTCCTCAAGGCTTGAGATGTGGAAATTGCTGCAGAATGGTAGTTGGTTCCCAAGTGGCATTTGTTGGAGTTGTATCTTTCCACTGGATTAACACTTCCTTGATGGTTCTCTGACGTAGGCGACGCTCACGCTGGTCCAAAACTGCTTGTGGTTGTAGCCAAATGGATCCTTCTTCGACTAACTCGAGAAGGTTGGTTTGAATTTGGCACTTAGTTCTGATCACCTTCTTTAAGCAAGAAACATGAAAAAAAGAATGTAGCTTTGAATGACTAGGCAAAGCTAACTGATAGGCCACCTATCCCACATGCTTGAGAACTGTATAAGGACCATAAAATTTAGGTGCTAGGTTCTGACAATGCTCAGCCTTGAGGGAATTCTGCTTGTAAGGTTGCAGGCGAAGAAACACCTGATCCCCTTTTTCAAACTAACATTCAGAGCAAACTTGATCTGCTTGTTGCTTCATGTGATTCTGTGCCATGACCAAATTCTCTTTGAGGGTATGAAGAATAGCCTCTCGAACTATAAGTGTTTGGTCAACTACCTGGACCTTTGAGACACCAGGTAAGTATGAGAGAACTGAAGGTGGCTTCTGTCCATATACTGCCTCAAAAGGAGTCATGCGTGTCGCTGTATGGTATGAAGTGTTGTACAACCATTAAGTGAGGGTAACCATTGAGCCCACTGATTTTTCTTTTCTGAGGCAAAACACCTCAAATATGTTTCCAAACACTTGTTGACAACTTTTGTTTGACCATCAATCTGGGGATGATAAGCTGTACTGAGATGGAATTGGGTGCCTTGTAACTTGAACAGTTCTTGCCAAAAAATTCTTATGAAAGTTGGGTCACAATAAAAAACAATAGAGTGTGGCATGCCATGAAGCTTGAAGACCTGATCCATGAAAATTTGAGCCACCGTGGATGTTGTAAATGGGTTTTGAAGAGCGCATAAATGAGCATACTTGGAAAGGCGATCAACAACCACCATGATGACTGATTTATTTCCCGATTTGGGTAAGCTTGTAATAAAATCCATAGAGATGTCCTTCCAAATAGCAGGTGGAATCGGGAGTGGTTGTAGTGTGCCCGGATATTTGACTGTTTCTCCCTTGTTGCGTTAGCACACATCACATTCGGTGACAAAATTATGAATGTCTTGTTTCATACCATCCCAGAAAAAAGAACGTTTGACCCTGTCATAGATTTTGGTGAACTTGGAGTGCCTCCATGTCAGTGTAGCATGAAGCTCAGAAAGTACCATGGATTTAAGCTTTGATTGTTTACTTAAATACAATCGACCTTTGTATCAAAGCTCATCATGGAGCCAAGAATACCCTAGGGAAGCTGGAGCACTAGACTGCAATTGTTGGATCAACTGCGAACTTTTGGGATCTTGTAGCCATTCTTGGTTAATAGCTTGGAACCAATTTGGTACAATGAAGGAAAGAGAAAAAATGGATCCTTCATCTTCATATTTGCAGGAAAGTGAATCCACAACCACATTTTCTTTTCCTTTCTTGTAAATGATATCATAATCATAGCCAAATATCTTAGTTACCCATTTTTGTTTCTCTGGGGAGGAAATGCGTTGTTCTAGAAAATACTTGAGGCTTTGATGGTTTGTCGTAATTTGGAAGCGTTGCCCTAATAGATAAGGGCGCCACAAATCAACAGAATGTAGAATAGCCAACATTTCCTTTTCATAGATAGATTTTCCCAGATTTCTTTCAGAGAGTTGCTTGTTGGTAAAGGCTAAAGGCCAACCCTTTTGCATAAGGACATCACTAATTCCTTTCCCTGAAGCATCACATTCCAAGACAAAGGTCTTTGTGAAATCAGGAAGGGCTAGGACTGGAGTGGTGCACATGGCCATCTTCAAGGTTTGAAAAGCTTGAGCAGCAGTTGGAGTCCAAGTGAAAGAGTTCTTTTTTAGGAGAGCAGTGAGAGGTGCTGCAATCTTTCCATAATTCTTAACAAACTTGCGATAATAACCTGTTAAGCCCAAAAATCCACGCAATATTTTGAGAGTCTTTGGGTGAGGCTAGTCTTGCATAGCTTCAATCTTTTTAGGATCCACCCTAACACCATCCTTGCCAACCAGAGGACCCAAGTACTCTACTTCTGAGGCACCAAAAGCACATTTAGATTGTTTCAGGAAAAGTTGGTGCTGAGAGAGTAGATGGAGAACTCGATCCACATGAGCAAGATGTTCTATCCAGGTCTTGCTATAGATGATGATATCATCAAAGAAAACTAAGACAAATTGACGGAGAAAAGGATGAAAGACATGATTCATGAGTCTTTGGAAGGTGGAGGGGGCATTAATGCACAAGCCAAAGGGCATGACAAAAAAATCGTAGTGGCCCTCATGAGTTCTAAAGGTAGTCTTAGGAATGTCTAACTCTTTCATATGTATCTGGTGGTAGCCCGAACGAAGATCAAGTTTAGTAAAGAATTGGGTGCCACTCAGTTCATCTAGGAGGTCATCAATGACAGGAATGGGAAATTTGTCTTTAATGGTAAGTTTGTTGAGGGCATGGAAGTCAGGAAACATTCGCCAAGAACCTTCTTTATTTAGAACCATGACCATAGGAGAAGAGTAGGGGCTTGTACTAGGGCGGATAAATCCTGCATTAAGGAGTTCCTGGACCATTTTCTCAATTTAATTTTTTTAGGAAAAGGGGTGACGATACAGACGAATATTGGGAGGAAGGATTCTGGGTACAAGGGGAATGGAATGATCATGAACACCACATGAAGGAGGGAGTCCCTGGGGAGTGGAAAAGACCACTTAATGTTTAGAAAGGATGGCTTGGAGGTCTTGCGACATTGAGGGTGTTTCTGTTGCTTGTATGGCATGGAGTTGACCAATAACACCAGAATGACCCTTTTTGAGCATCTTTTCCATGCGATGGGAACTAATGATCTTAGGTGAACTAGAGGCGATGCCTTGGAACTTATATTGGTGGCCCTCCTGGTCAAATTGCATGGTTAATTCCTTAAAATCCATGAAAATGGAACCCAAAGTCCTTAGCCAGTCTGCACCCAACACAATGTCACTACTGCCCATGTCGATAGAAAACATATGATATTTCAGGTGGTAGTCACCAATTTAGAGACACACATTTTCATAACACCCTCCACATTTCATGGAGCCACCATTGGAAATCATGATTTGGAAATTATTGATCGCATGGATGTAGCAATGAGTTTCTTGGGAAATGTGGCTATGAATAAAATTATGGATGATTCCACTATCAACCAGAATGATGACCTTTCGAGGCTTGATGTAACCGATTAGCTTGAGGGTTTGGGGAGCGAAGAAGCCAGTGAGAACATTGAGGAAAATGACCGGTTCTACTTCGGGAAGGTCTGAGGGAGGGGTTATGTCAGGGGTTTCAGGTGACTCAGACACAAGGGGAGTTTCAATATCCTCTTCCGAAATATCCTCGGAGATGGCCATAAACATCTTTTGTTCCTTACACTTGTGGCCTGGGAAATATTTTTCATCACAATTATAACAAAGGCCTTTGAGTTGGCGTTCATCCATTTCATCCCTGGTCAATTTTTGGATCTTTAGTGGAGCGGAGGGAGTAGTGGGATTTACTGGTTTAGGGCGAGGGATAAAGGAGGGTTTTGGTTTTGAGAAGATACAAACTATTGTGCTTCTTTATCTCTTTTAGTAGCCTCCACCCAACTCTGAGGCCGAGCCATGAGGACATGGGCCAAAATCTCATCCTTGAGGCCACTGATAAAACATTCTCTGAAAACGGTATCAGACATGCCCTCTATCCGAAAAGCTAGGTGCTTAAAGGTAGTGATAAAGTCTTCCACTATTCCTGATTGTTTCAACTTTGTCAAACGACCCAAATGGTTGGTGTTAGTGTCAAAACGTTCATAAAGCTCTACCACAAAGTGTGTCCAAGAAATATACCCTTGACGAGAAGTGTTTCTCCATTACCACCATTGTCAACATTCTTGATCTAGATGGAGAACACCATACCATAGTTTTTCCAAGTCATCTATAATGTCATATAAAGAGAAATAATGTTCCATTTGGGTTACCCAACCAGTGGGGTACGAGCCATCAAATTTGATCACATCCACCCGCGGAAGGCGTAAGTCACGTTGAAAGTGATGGTTCTAAAAGTTATGGGGATGAGAGGAATGTTCACCTTCAGTATGTGGAGGTGAGGAAGAGGAAGGGTTATCTATAGGGATATGCAATTTGGTGTAGAGTGTCGAAAAGATAGATTCAAGATTGGTGGTGAGGTCTTGCTTCATTTCCTCCATTGAGGACTACATGGTTGTATTGATGGCAACAACATTGGCACTGAGGTGTTTCACTTCTTGTTGGGTCTCGATGAGACTAGATTGCAAGGTGTTGAAGCGAGCTTCCAAGTCTTGGCTACGGTTATGGGCTATGAGAATGGGGGAGCTGAAAAGGGGCGGGCGTGGTAATTTTTTTTTTCCAAAAAATGATATGTATGAAAGTGATAAGGGCGAAGAGATGAGTCCATGGAATAGGTCTCAAATAATGGTGAAAAAATTTCAAGATTTTTTTTTTTTACACCTACGGAGTTATACTCTGGTTTGAAGAATACTACAGAGAGGAAATGCCCAAATGATTAACCAGAAAGAAATGTGTATTTACTTGGCAACCCGAACACAGTTGCGCAGTAATAGATCTTGTATGTTTTAATTTTTTTACGTTTCTATCCCCAAGGGTTACGTATTCAAGGCTTCTACAGACAAGGGTTTTCCTTGTGTTATAACTCTCTGATATATGTGCAGGTTGCAACAATAGTACTCGACCCAATATCTCAGGGCACTAACTAAGGAAGATAGGTGGTACCCTTAGTCGTACTACCCGACTACCCAGGTACTAGAGAGTATCCTCCCAAGTGCTGTTCTCGGTGGCACTATAGCAGTCAGGCGATCGATCGATTTATCTAAAGAGGGCTTCAAGAAATCTAGGCCAATTTGTACACAGGTTCTTTCTGATGCGCTACCACTCGAAGGGATACCAACAGGGGTTACAAGGGTGGCCAACCGATGTGCGCTTAAGAACCACTTGTATTTCTTGCGTGTATGAATCCCTCAACTACGGGTTTACGCGCGTAACGACATAACTCTGTGGATTAAAGACGTCAGAATACGTCTCTACCCTGAAGAAAATTTACCCACAATTTTTGCTAAGGAAAGTGCTCTGATACCACTTGTAATATACCAAATATAAAAAGTATGCAGACCATAAATAAAATGCTAGAAATGGCAGAATAACAACAATATAACCAGAATAATCACCACAATAACACTGAAATGATATAAGAATAACAACAGAAATATCACTTTGATTCTGAGAGCAATTTTCATGAGCCTCTTCGAGGGGGAAACCTCCAGTCGAGTAGAGCTCTATTACAATAATCTCCAAGTTAGCGTTCTCATACCCTCGACTCCTATTTATACTAAATATGTCTATCAAAAGAAGCATCTAGAGGAAGATCCTTCTAGAAGCGGAAGCTTCTATTAGGTCTTCTTACATTCAACTTATTCTATTTTATTGCAAGGCCTTATTA
>JASDQU010818018.1:17882-28512 GCA_032191745.1 Picea mariana
TGCCTCTCCCTCTGCTGAAGGAGAATCTAGTTTTGAAGGCATTTGAGATTGACTCATCTGTGAGATGCAGTCTTGTCTCATGTGTCACCAGAGAACCAATTAGTTCATCTGTTGAGAATCTTGACAGATCCTTGGATTCAAGGATGGTTGTTACAACCATTTCAAATTTCTTGGGTAAACTTCTGAGGATTTTCTCAACAATTCGTTGATCAGTGATGGTTTCACCAATCAGTCTGATCTGGTTCATGATTCCCATGACTCTGGTCATGAACTGATCCACTGTTTCGGACTCTGTCATCCTGAGAGTCTCGAATTGTGTCCACAAGGTCTGCAGTTTAACTGTTTTTACCCTATCATTTCTTTGGTAGGATGATTTAAGGATATCCCAGGCCTGTTTGGAAGTACCAATGCCTGTGATTTTCGAGAAAATCGAATCATCCACAGAGTTCTGAATCCAGAATTTTGCTTTGTTTTCTTTGGTCCTCAGAGTTGCTTGAGCAATTCTCTATGCATTTGTCATGGCAGTGAGGGCGGTTGGATCTGGTTCCACATATCCAAGATCCACTGGTTCCCAGCACTCTTGTGCTTGCAAGAACGACCTCATTCGAAGAGACCAAAATTCGTAATTATTTCCAAGAAGAATCGGACCCTGAGTTGGGCCTAGATTGCTAGACGACGCCATGATTTTTGAATTAAAAAAATTTTGCAGAAGTACAGAGGAAAATTTTATATTTACCTCCGATCGGTGAAACGTTGATTTGTCGATGGCTGATGGGAGCTTATAGGGCTTGAATTGGCCCTTGGTCTCCTTGTAATGTGACCACGCACCTTACTTTTAAAGTGCTACGGGATTTTCTGGCTCTTTGGCTTTCAAATCGCCGAAACGCGAAAAAAAATTCGCCTTTGGACAATTCAACGGTCCAGATCTTGTGTGATATGATGGCCCAGATCTTATCGAGATATCGCGAATCGGGATTTCGCGAGTTCTAATGACGAGTTCTTCTGACTCCTCGATTCCCCGATCTCCGATTTACCAATGGCGCTGTCCTTTCAGGACTTTTCCTGATCGCGTTGATCACCTCCACGCATCCTAACAGATGGACGGTCCTGATTTCTCCTCGAGATATCGCGATTTGAAATGTTTCGGACTTCTCGTCTCCTGGATCCGCGATTTTTCGAATCCCATAAAGCCGATGAACTCTCTTATCGGGATTTTTCTGAAAGCCTCGATCTCTGCCACATGTCCTTGAAAGATGGACGGCTCAGATTTGCGTCGGGGATTTCACTGGAAAGAAACCCGATCACTTGTTCTCAGGATTCCCGATTTGCCGAATCCTGATATGCCGATGGCCCTTTCCTTTTTGGGACTTTTCCCGAGTCCTCGGATTTACGCCACGCATCCTTGAAAGATGGACGGTCCTGATTCAGCCTCGGGATATCGCGACTTGCGATGCTCCAAATTTCTGTCAACGTGAAACCGCGATTGCCGAAACACCGATGGGCGCTACGATGTTTGCCACGTGTCCGGACAAATGGATGGCTGAGATCTTATCGCTATATCACGTATCGCGATTTCGCGAGTTACGATGACAATTTTCTTTGACAACTTGAAACCCCGAATGCCGATGTGATGATGCGTTGATCTGCTGCCACCTGTCCTCTGAGATGGACGACTCACAGGTCCTCTCGGGATTTCGCGATATCGCGTATCGGAGTTTTGGAGTGCAATCTTTTGCGCGTCCAACTCGCGATTACCGATTTTGCGATGAGAGAAGATCGACGGCTCACGATCTTTCTCGATCAACGATCCAGAATGACTCGTGATTTCGCGATTCACGAATTCTCATGGCAGTCTTCTGTCCTTACACCTTGCGAGTCACGAAGTGCCGAGATCTCGCCACATGTTTCTTGATGGACGGTCAAGATGACATCAGGATTTCACAAGTCAAAAATTCTCCGGTGCGCTCCAAACGACTAACCATCGTGCACCTTCTTGCTGATCTAACGGCTATCAGGCCTTTGCGCAAGATCTGATGGCTGAAATTATTTCGCCTTTTCCGCGCTCTCCTCATCCCTTCTGAACTGGTTTCCCGCCTCGGATTCGTTCGCAGGATGAATCTTCTGGCCGCAGTGGCTGTTCCTTGCACCTGAGACGCGTTCTTTACACCTGTGGAAGAAAGATTCGTGAATATTTCAAAGATTTGTGAATCTTTCAAAGATTTGAAAGAATTTCACGACTTCTTCGTTATTTGCTACAATCTTTGACAGATTTGAGCGATTTCCAAGAATCTTTAAACGATTCTGCCTTCTGCATGAATCTTTAACGAAATTAAGCGAAATCTTCAAGTTCTTTAAACATTCTTTCGTTCTGCAGCTCTTCTACGTCAATATTTGACGATTCTTGAAAAATTACAAGAATCTTTACTGTTTCTTCTTCTGCGTTCTCTTCGTCCAGGATCTTTCGAGTGTTGTACGCTCTGCTTCCTCCGCAAGATTCTTATGGCGATCTTTAGAGAGTATTACGGACAGCTCTCCAAGCTTTGTGAAAAGAATGTGTCGCGTTCTCTCAAGATGCGTGTAAGCTCTGCTCTGTGAGGATCATGTGGCTCTCCAGACTGTGTGAAGAGGCTTATTGTTGAAGCTCTGATACCATGATAAATTGTGAAGCAAAGAGAAATGCAGAGAGAAAGAATAGAACAGTGTATTGAAATGTATGAAGAAATACTGAACAAGTTGTAGTACAAGTTGAAGTACAATGCAATGGGAGATGGTTGAGCTAAATAGGCTCAAGCAAGACAAAAATAGAAAGTACAACTGTCCAGTACAGCTGGCAGTGTACGGTCAGACTGTTGAGGGTACAATATATTTAATAGTTTTCCCCAAGGGGGTTTTATCTAGGGTCATGTTGACCAACAATACCTATGTACAAAAATGCATGTGTTAGTCTTTTAGATCTGCTTATTTTCAGCTGTAAATATCTTTAGGTGTGTTGTATTTATTTTAGTATGCATGTGCTAACTTATGGTTACTAAAACTATATGCTAGAGCACCTAAAATTGCAAATACAACCATAACAAATTAGCAAGAAGTTCTTGGACCATTGGCTGTCTTAAAACAACAACAATCACTTTACATAACAGTTGAAACTTAAAGCCAAATTGTGGTCAAAGATAGACCCAGTTGGCAAGCTTGATAGGACCTGAAAATATTCATGGTATCAGAGCTGAGGTGGCTGAATTTTTGAGCAATTTGGACAACACATTGTTGGCTGTCATATACATCTTCTTGGCAGAATTTTGTGGACAACCATTGACTCATTCAGTGGTTGTTAGAGGGCAGATTTTTGTAGAGGACAATTGGACAATTTTAACACTTTGTCACCAGTCTCTTTTCACACCTACACAGTAGGAGTGAGGCTAATTTGACTGGACCTCTTTTCACACCTATTTTGTTAGGAGTGAGGTCAGATTATGTTTGTCTCTTTTTACACCTGTATTGACAGGAGTGAGGCAACGTTTTCCTTGGAAGTGTGAGCATTAGTTGGGAGTGCAGTTTGACAGACATGTCAACATCTCAGATGCGAGTTGAAGACATGCTAGCAGTAGCTAGAAATCAGTTGCCTTGGAAGGCGAGGATGATCTTTTTCTTAGAGGACCTCGAGCTATGGGACATAGTCGAGGCAACTGTTCCCCCCATTCCTGTCACTGCTCTCGTCTTGGTGGAAGAGTTGAGGAAACAAAACAACAAGGAAAATAAGACTATTTTTGACGCAGTTTGTGATCATATCATACCCCATTTGACGGGGAAGACTTGTGCATATGAGATGTGGGCATATCTATGCAAGTTGTATGAGGGATCCAATGAGAACCGAAAGATGGTTCTTCATGACTGACTCAAAGGCATTCACATGCTCAAGGATGAGTCGGTAACTTCATTCCTTGGTCGCTACACTCAGATCAAAGACGAGCTTGGAGATATTAGGGAGGTTGTTGATCCTAACTCTTTGGTGAGGCAAGCTATGAATAGCTTCACCAAACCATGGGGTCCATTTGTACGTGGCATAGTTTCTAGGGAGGTCATGCCTACATGGGAGAGGATGTGGGATGACTTCGTCCAGGAGGATATTAGGCTTGCAGCTGAGGCTTCTGGACAACGACAACAACAGTAGCAACATATTGGTCAGGGTGAGAAGGATCTTGCTCTTTGGACAAAGGGAAAGAAGAAGGTTAGATGTGGGGGTCGGCAAGGTCCCAAGTTCGGGGCCCAACCACAGGGGAGTGGAGAAGAGAGAAACAATGGTCAGGGCAGTGGTTAGAAGAGAGATATGAGCAAAGTGAAGTGCTTTGTTTGTAAGAAGTTCGGGCACTATGCTGGACAGTGTCCGAACATGAAGAAGAAGAGGGGTGGTACCGCAACTACAACAGAGGAGGCAGATTTTTAGACACAGTTTCAGAGAGAGTGTGCTTTCATCATATGTTGCACTTCAGTTGAGATGACACCCAGTATCTGGTATATTGACAGCGGGGCTTTGAGCCATATGATTGGAGTTCGAGAGAACTTTTCTGATCTCAGAGATACCAAGGTCAGAATTGAGATTTCTCTTGGAGATGACACATTGGTCAGAGTTGCTGGGATTGGCATAGTTACCTTTTAGAGAGATAGCTTGCCACCTATATCGTTCACGAAAGTTCTTTCTGTCCCTGGGCTAAAGAAGAGTTTGATTTCAGTTTCCACCCTCTAGGATAGAGGTCTTGAGGTGATATTCAGAGGCACCGAGGTACTCATTCATCCTCGGGGGTCTT
Organism: Picea mariana; assembly: GCA_032191745.1. Lineage (NCBI taxonomy): Eukaryota > Viridiplantae > Streptophyta > Pinopsida > Pinales > Pinaceae > Picea > Picea mariana. Next base: position 22,685 of record JASDQU010818018.1, read on the forward strand.
CACTTGCCTCAGGACAGGTGATTGGAGCGAGGGATGGGAAACTGTTCAGATTTCTTTTCCAGCTACTTCATGCATTGGTAATGAGCAACGACAACAATAGATAATTATGTGAGTTATGGAATTGTAGGATGGCCCACCTACATCATGGAGCTCTCGGAGGACTGAGAGAGGTTGTGACCGAAGTGCCACAAATCAGTATTGAGCATCAAGATGTTTGTAGAGGGTGTGCACTTGGTAAGTTTACCAAGACATTGTTCCCTAGCAGTGAAACCAGGTCAGCTGGGATACTGGATTTAGTACACACGGAGGTGTGTGGGCCCATGAATTGGAGGTCCTTGAGTGGTTGTGAGTATTATCTCACATTTATTGATGACTACTTGAGGAAGACTTGTATCTATTTCCTGAAGGCCAAGAGTGAGATCTTCACACGGTTCCAAGAGTTCAGAGCTCTTGTGGAGAACCAGTTGGGAAAGAGGATCAAAGTCTTGCGGTCAGATAACGGGGTAGAGTATTCCTCGAGACAGTTTGTAGAATTCTATGCCCCACATGGCATTAGAAGACAGTTGACCGTACCCTACAACCCCCAACAGAACAGGGTTGTCGAGAGGAAGAACCACGCTGCATGATCAGAGTTTTCCTTTGTACTTATGGGCAGAGGCATGTGCTACTGCAGTTCACCTGCAGAACAAGAGCCCCCACAGGATATTGGGGAAGATGACTCCTGAGGAGGCCTTCACTGGTAGGAGGCCCAATGTCGATCACATCAGGATATTTGGGTGCTTGACCTTTTCTCATGTCCCCTCGATGAGGAGGACAAAGCTAGACCCCACAACCTAGCAGGGGATTCTAGTTGGATATTTAGAGGTGTCCAAAGCCTATCACATCTACATTCCGCCACGTAGGAGAGTGGTGGTGAGCAGAGATGTTATATTTGAGGAGGATAGGGCTTTTGAGAGATCTCTTGAGTCGAGAGTTGGAGTTAAGGATGATGCAGAGTCGTCGATTGCAGTCTCAGAGGGAGAAGAGCCTCAGACTTCAGGTACACCAGTATCAAGGGTGACATGGTCACCATGCATAGCTTCAGGGTCACATTCAGAGCATGTTCAGTTAGACGGGGCATAGAATTTAGGATCTTAGAGTGTTGAGACAAGTCCTAAGGCGGTCACTCTTGGGAAGAGAAACCTTACTTCTCTGTTGACCACTTCAGGGAAGAGGAGACCTAGATGGTTTCAGGAGACCCTGAAGGAGGTCAGAGAGAATGTAGGGGAGCCCAAGAGCCAGATTAGAGAGAGCAGGCCACCAGTTAGATTGGGAGCACATTTGGCACTAGTGATGAGTATCAGGGATACTGAGCCACAGACTTTTGCGCAGGCAATGGACTATCATGTCTGGAGAGAGGCCATGGTAGAGGAGTATGACTCCATTGTGTGCAATGATGTCTGGGATGTGGTTCCGAGGTAGTGGGGAAGTTAGTTGTGACTTCCAGGTGGTTGTAGAAGACCAAGATTGTTGCAGATGGCAGCATTGAGAAACACAAAGCTCGTTTTGTGGCACGAGGCTTCTCTCAGATTGAGGGAGTCAATTATGACAAGACTTTCGTACCATTTGCGAGATACACTTCCATCAGGACTATCATTGCCATAGCAACAGAGATGGGTTGGAGCATTCACCATATGGATGTGAAGACCACATTTCTGAATGGCTTTATTGAAGAGGAGGTGTACATAGAGCAGCCACAAGGGTTTGAGGTGAGTGACAAGGAGACTCACGTGTGTCTTTTGAGAAGGGCACTTTATGGACTGAAGCAAGCTCCGTGAGCTTGGTATTCTCGCATAGATACTTATTTGCTTCATATGGGCTTCAAGAAGAGCGATGTTGATCCTAACCTCTACTACATCATTAGAGGCGAGGAAACACTCATTCTCATATTATATGTTGATGAATTGTTTATTACTAGAGCCGAGGATCTCATAGCTGAGTGCAAGCTAGGACTTGCATCAGAGTTTGAGATGAGTGATATTGGATTGATGCACTACTTTCTGGGTATGGAGGTATGGTAGGAGGAGGGTCACATATTTCTCGGGCAGGGGAAGTATGCATCAGATATTTTGAGAAGGTTTTAGATGGAGGACTGCAAACCTATGTCTACACCTATGATCACCAACTGGAAGAAGCTTAGTTCTTTAGATAGCCATTTGGTGGATGCCACATTTTACAGGCAGTTGATCGGTTCAGTCATGTATCTGGTTAACACCAGACCAACTATTTGTTTTGCCGTGAACACTCTCAATTAGTACATGGTTGAGCCGAAGAGTGTTCACATGGTTGGGGCAAAACACTTCTTGAGGTACATTGTTGGGATAGTTGATTATGGCATAGACTATGTCAGAGGAGATGGAGTCAGTTTGGTTGGCTACACATACTCAGACTGGGCAATATGTGCTGCTGACAGGAAAAACACCTCAGGGTGTTTCTTTGGTTTGGGGCCAGGACTTGTTTCCTGGTTCAGCCGGAAGAAGAAGTCAATTGCTTTGAGTTCGGCCAAGGCAACGTATATGGCGGACATTTAGGCAAGTTGCGAGGCCATTTGGATTCATAAGATGTTGGTTGGTTTGTTTGGTCAGGATATGCCACTGACCATCATTCACTGTGATAATCAGAGTTGCATAAGACTCTCTGAGAATCCAGTGTTTCATGACCGATCGAAGCATATTGAGATCAGGTACCACTTCATTCATGACTGGGTTCAGAGAGGGCCAATTCAATTGCAGTATGTATCGACAGATGACCAGGTTGCAGATATTCTCACCAAGGCCCTACCAAGGGGCAAACATGTCTACTTCAGAGACAAGATGGGCTTGGTGAGGAACACCTTCTTCGGTAAGAGGGAGTGTTGAGTTTTTGTACCTTGGAAGGTGTTCCCCATGTGTTTCTGCTCTCCTATAAACATGTGGGATGGACTATACACTTTATACCTTGTACTTTTGTCTAATTTCACTTTGACTTAGGAGTTTTAACTCAAAAGTGAAATTTAGTCATTTATGCCTAAAATGACTATTAATTCACTTTGTGGGTGAATTAGAGACATAAAGTGAACTTAGGAAACTTAACCCAAAGTGGGTTATTGACTTAGACACTTTTGGTGAGATCTCAACCATTGATTAGATGGGAGATGGGATGATCTCATCCATTGATTTCTTAGGTTTCCTTATGCATGTTCAAGAGGGGTGCAAAGGGTGAAGGAGAGGGTTCATTCTTCATTTGCTCACTTGGAGAGGAAGACTTGGAGCATTGAGATGAGGTTTGCTGCATGAGGAGGCTTGATCTTGGGCGCATGCTTTCATGGAGGGAGGCACAAAGCTTTTAGCCTTGTTTATTTAGTGGGGAGGTTTCACTTCTGTGGAGGGCACACTTGCTTATGAGGGCGCATCAGTTGTGGGGAGGACTTCTAGCCATCGGATTGCAGTGAGATTAGTTGTAGAGGGAGGCCATCCATCAAAGCTTCATTCCCATGGAGGGGTTTCCAGATCTGAGCTCATAGTTAGCTTCTGGAGTAGTTTTAGTGGATTATAGAGATTGTATGTGGGGCACACCTTCCTAGGGTGCACCTGGAGGTTTTGGACTTGTGTTTCAGTCTGGATCAGGATGCTATTGTATCAGGTTCCTCTATATTTTTTACTTGTTGTATTCCACCTTCTGCTTTCCTCATATATAAACATATATTCCAAACTGGTTTTCCCAGGGGGGGTTTTATCCAGGGTCATGTTGACCAAAAATACCTGTGTACAAAAATGCATGTGTTAGTCTTTTAGATCTGCTTATTTTCAGTTGTAAAGATCTTTAGGTGTGTTGTATTTATTTTAGTATGCATGTGCTAACTTCTGGTTACTAAAACTACATGCTAGAGCACCGAAAATTGCAAATACAACCATAACAAATCAACAAGAAGTTCTTGGATTGTTGTTTGTCCTAAAACAACAACAAACACTTTACATAACAGTTGACACTTAGAGACAAACTATGGTCAAGGACAGACCCAGTTGGCAAGCTTGATAGGACTTGAAAATCTTCAAAGTATGGAAGGAATGGACAATGAACTTTCATAAACCCACCCAGTGGAAACTCACTCCTAAGGGAACCAACTTGCTAGGGAATTCTATCATCCCCCCCCCAGGTATGGACAAGTTAAAAGGAATAATGTCCAAGAAAACGTCATGAAGCAAAAGATAATTAAATGCACATATTCAAATGATTTGAGAATCAGAGTGACACATACCATGATACCCAAACTCATTACCTCATGGAGCAAGACCCACTGCTACTTTAGTACCAGGCCGATGGGATGGATGTTGTTGTTGCTTCCAGGATGGAGGCGTTGTGAGAAGAAGGATGGGTCCTCTAGGGCCAAGCTCAAGTCAATATGGCTCTCGGTACTCCATGTATAGGATCTGTGGGCCTCGAGACATAATCGCGTTAGTTATCCCTAGGATAGGGGATAACGATACTTAGACTTCCTTAGAAAACCCTTGCAAAACAAATAATTCTATGATTGAAATTATGATGGAGCTAAAGTAGGGCTATATGCACTTATACTCCCTACTTAGCCTTAGAAAAATCAACCTTGAGCTTGAATTACAAATGATAGCAACAAGTTAAATATCTTACCAATCCAATAGCAACAAGATATACCATAGCATGGCAAGATTAAGCACCACAATAGCTAGAAAATACCTCCAAGAGCTAGCACGTCATCATCATGTATTCCATAACCAAAAAGACACCATATCATATCACAAGAGAACAAAAAGATTAAAGGGTAGCGAAAATTTGAGTCCTTAGCTCTTCACAATGGGAGAGTTATGATTCAAAATGAGATTTCATGATCTCTATTTATACAATTTGTCTTTCACATAGTTTTTCCACATTAACAAGGGTAAAACATAAGATAAGGGGTCCACAACCCTTATCTTACCCCTTGCAACAAAATAATATTAAACAATTCACTTAAATTTTGTTGAAATATTGTAACTGCTAAGAATATTCTAAATATAATTGAGTTATTATTATATAGATCAAATCCCCTTTTATGGATTGATCATGTCGAGTCTTGTATAAGACCAAATCCCCTCTTGTGGATTGGTCAAACCATATTCATATGGTGGTATTTAAGGAGTCGGCCCTGTTATCCCCTAGCCTAGGGATAATTAAGGAGATTATGTCTCGAGACCCACAGGTCCTAGACATGGAGTACCTGTTAGGGTCCTGTTATCCCTGATATCTAGGGATAACTAGGAGATCCTGTCTCGAGGCCCACATGGTTCTAGACATGGAGTACCGAGAGCAGGATCGACTTGAGCATGGCCCTGGAGGGCCCATCTTTCTTCTTCACAGCCATCTTTGTCCTGTCAGCAGTACCAGCTTCCACCACTACTGGTTTGGGCTTGCATCAGAGAGGACTCTTGCTCCATGAGGTAATTGGTCCGAGGTATCATGGTATGTGTCATATTTGATCATTATAACCTTCTTATGTATGCATTAGGTTCCTTTCATCTCAGATGACTGCTTGGATCTTACACTAATCAACTTGACTATTGTTGGGGTGATTGATGGGGTAGCCTAGCAAGTTGGTATTCATGGGTTTTAGTTAGCCACCAAGGGGGTTTTGCAGAGCCATCGTCCGCTCCCACCATCTATTCACTTTTTCATCTTATACCCCGCTCATCCATCCCACTCCCATAGTCTGGCCATTAGGATGACCTTCCAGGGTACATCTTGTCTTGTGGGAAGAAGGGGCTAACGGCCCAGTAGGTAAAAGCAGCTGGTAAAAG
>JASDQU010818019.1:7177-20056 GCA_032191745.1 Picea mariana
TGGGACAAATCAACATAGAAAAAATCCAGTATAATTCTAGGACAGGGAAAGAAGAAGCTTTGTCGGCCATTCAAGAATTAAACCAGATTGATATCCTTAAAATAAACAAGTGGATAGTAAACCCAAACTTGCAGTTACAGGTCACCTCTCTAGGAGCAAAGAGAATACAAGAAAATTTTCCTCAGGTAGAAAGGAAGCTATACACTTTTGAGGCAAATGAAGCAACCGAACCTTCAGGGTTGGTGTTAAAACTAGTGAATAGATGCATCCAATGTGTCGAACATTGGAAAGCAAGAACATCTGGAAACAAGTAAGAAAACATGCACATACTACTCATACAAGTGAAGATAATATGCCAACTATCTCCATGCTAAAGGATGAGGAAAAGAAATGTCTCTGCCAGCAGACGAAGAGACAGAAGAGAATGCTAATGAAACTTTTCAATTTTTACATGTTGTAATCTTATTAAAAAATATTTACTATTTTTTAAATTATGAGAAGTAAAGTCGTTTGGGGTTGTGACAATTTTGTATAAATACATAGATTGAAGATCTATTGAAGGATGCTTCTTACCGAATTGTAAGAGATAAAAACTCTCCTTATTGAGTATTAATACAAGTGTAGACAGAGATTCCAGGTTTTGTTAAATCTGGGTTATGTGTTTCTTTTGTTTTCCATATCTCAGCATTTATTTATTGCATTCCTTGATAGATGTTTGATTTCAATTTAGTAATACAACTATTGTAATCGTATTGCATCAGTAATTTATCAAGTAAGCAACTTTTGCTCTGCATTTACTGTGAGTAAATCAAGACCTGCTTGTTGTATGGGTTACTGTATCTTATACTTTATTCAAGGTTACACTATATTTGTTTTTCCACTGGAACAAGGTGAGACTCTTCAATAATTGATTCCTTACTTTGTTTTACAGTTTTGTATATTTATCTCATACCATTCGATATTACAATTTTGACTCGGAAACGAAATACGATCTCTGTGTTGTCAAACTATTAATTTCATTGAAGGAATTTTTCTCATATAACTAAGGTAGAAAAAGAACCTTTTAAAAACACACTCTCTTTAAACTTTTTGGATACTTGACATTATTCTTTGAGCCTTAAGTTTAATCTCAAGAAAAACATATTTTTGGCGTCGTTGCCGGGGACAGAGAAACAAAGTTATTTTTCCTTGGGGAAACGACAAGGTAAGATTCTATCTTTGATAGTGAACAAAGGTTGAATACTATATTAAGGCTATTTTTATCTTTCACTTGGCGACTCCACCACAGATAAATTGGCATTCGATCGAAAGAATACCAGAAAGAAACCAGACGATCAATAGACCACAGTTGTATCCGATCCTGAAAGGTTGTTAAAACCAAAGGGATACCTCAAGTCGACTACCCCATTGGCAGGTAAAAAATACCAACCCAAAATTGCACAAGAAATTACTAAGGTTCTGGTTGAAGAATTAACTCCTGAAGAGAAATTTAAACAAACAATCTGTGCAGAGACCTCAACTAGCAAGCCTGATGTTAGGTGTGAGAACCCGGAGGTAATCACACCCAAAATAAAGATTGAAATTGAATCTTCTTATACTCCGAACAATCTGAATAAAAGAGCCTCTTCTATACCCTCTCTTGTTAATGTTTTGTCTACCCCATCGTTTCCATAGGTAAAGGTTCCAGTTCTCCAAAACCATGAAGAGCATACTTTATACCCTGATTTGTCTCCTGTCGGTTCCCCTATTTACACACCTTGTAAGTCTGAGGAAACTAGTCCACGTTTCCCTTTCCCTCCTCTTCTATATTTTTCATCTCTCGATGATTGTTTCCCAAATTTTCCTTCACCACATCTTGAAGAAGTTTAAAGGTCACCACTTCGGTCTTTCGAAGTTTTTGAAAACCCTCTTTTTAACTCCCAAAATTCATCCCCCAGACTTCCAATGGCTGTTGTTGGAGGAGGTGGTGTTGGAGGTGGAGGAGGAGGTGGCGCTGGAAGAGGAGGTGGTCAAGGACAACCTCCACTCCCTAGGATTTTTTCCAAAGTAGCGGTCATATATGCTCCCTTGGTCCTTCCCCCTGTCCTTCATGATTTACCTGAAAATTATATGAAGAACTTACCAAAATTTACGGGAAAAGGATATTTAATTGCCACAGAGCACATAACCTTTTTCGATCAAATCGTTGATATCCTTGGCATTGAGCATGAGGATTTTTACTCATGGATTTTAGTGAAAACTTTCGAAGGACAAGTGAGAATCTGGTTTCGAGGACTCCCGGTAGGATCCCTATGGTCATAGGATGATTTAGAAAACGCTTTGTTAAGAAAGTGGGGAGAAAAGAAAGACCATTTGTATTATTTGACTGAGTTCGGGGCTCTGAGAAAAAGGAATTTTGAATTGGTTCTCGAATATACTCAGAGATTTAACAAACTATATCATAAGATCCCAACCGAAGTTAAACCCTCTCAACCTACAACATAGGTAACTTTCGCAAGGGATTTTGAACCCGATTTTTCCCTACTTCTAAGAGAAAGAAGACCGACTACTCTGACAAGAATGCGAGATGATGCCATAGAAATCAAATCAAACATGATGGAATATGGTAAACTATAATCCAAGATCAAGACATGAACCAAATAACCTAAACACTTCATGGAACAAGCAGGACCCTCTGGATCTGGGAAGTCTGCGGAAGAAAAAATGGATGACATGGCTAAGATAATCAAATATTTGTCAAACAAAATTTCTCGAATGGAACTAGGCCAAGCCAAACCTGATCTGTTCACTAGAAAATATTTCAGGAGGAATCCTAATCCCCGGACCTAGAAAAGACAAATGAAAAACGAAGATAAAAAAATCCAAGCTCTGTTTAAAACGGAAAAATTTATGCAAAGGGATGATATGGAAAACTATGAGTGGTTAGAAGAGGATATAAATAACCTTAGTGACGACGACTAGGAACCTCATTTAACTAAACAGGACTATGAAATATCACTAGATCAAGAACCCATGTTTAGTAACGAGGAAAGTATAAATAATCTGGGAGAGTCTGCATATCAAGGAATCGTTGACTCCATAATGGTTGAGCTTCAACAGAAGTATAATTTAAGGCCCATAGAAACAAATACTACAAGTGTACCACCAAAAAATATTTTATCAAGAAATAAAGAAAATGAGGGAGTTGTTACTAAACCTCTAGTTGAAAAACAGGTTGCCCGAACAAAAACAGTTGAAACCAGAGAAACACAAACTAAGAAAACAGAGAATATGGAGGCACAATATTCAAACAGAGAAGTCGAAAAAAAAACTGGAGGTTTCATTTTGGAGAATGAAATAAATAAGATTAAAATCCCCATGCCTCTAGTTGAGGTCTCTAAGAATCCAATTTATAAAAAATAGATTGCTAAAATGATAAATTTTTTTGATGGTGAATCTCATGCAGATGTGATCAATCTGCAAGATGAAAGACCGACGATTATGTTTGGTCCGCACATTGAAAATACCAAGGATTTTGTTGCTCCATTTTATATTACATTGGTTGTGCATGACCACTTACTTCACAATTGCATGCTAGATTCTGGGGTTTCACATAACTTAATGCCTAAGATTATTCTGGAAAAGTTGGGCCTTGAAATCACTAGACCTTATCAGGACTTATACTCGTTTGATTCAAGAAAAGTTAAATGTCTCGGCATGATCAAGGATTTGGTAGTGAATCTTGCACAGATTCCTGTAAAAAGTATTCTTATGGAGGTAGTTATTGCTGACGTCCCTTCCAAGTATGGCATGCTTCTATCCAGATCTTGGGGCAAAAAACTAGGAGGATCACTTCAACTGGACATGATGTACGCTACGATCCCGATTTTTGGTGGACAATTTAATCGACTGTACAGAGAGACTAGACTGGAATATATTGTAAGTGACCCTTAAAACCCAAATAATTATCCAGTCTATGTTGTCGACCGGGATCTAGGAAATTGCATTTTATCGATAGACGATGATTTTGAAGAATGTTTAGAAGAAGAAAAAAAAAATAGAAAAACCAAAGAAAAGTGTAAATAGTAGGGAAGGAGTATGGAAAAAACAATTTGATGGTGCTTCATCCTGCGAAGGGGCGGGGGATGGAGTATTATTTGTTGCACCTGGAGATGGGTATGTCATTCCCTTTTCATACATATTACAATTGGAAATTGATTATACTAATAACGTCTGTGAATATGAAGCTCTGGTCTTAGGATTGGAGGCTGTCAGGAAACTAAAAATTGAACATCTAATAGCTTATGGTGATGCAGATCTTATCGTGAAACAAATAAAGTAGAAATATCAATATAAACATCCAAAGCTAAGGTCATACAAGAATTTTTCCTGGGATTTGATAGAGAATTTCTTCTCGTCGTTTAATATTCACTACATTCCCATAATGGGAAATCAAAAGGCAAACTCTTTAGCCAAAGTAGATGCTATGTTTGTACCACCCACTGTCCTAAAGTTGAAGTATCATATAGAAATGAGACACAGACCTTCAATTCCAAATAATGTGCAACACTGGCAAGTCTTTGAATATGACGAGCATATCAAACAGTTCATAGAAATGGTTGATGAGTTCTCTGAGACTCATATTGATCAAGAGAACTAGAACGAGCCTATCTGGATCATGCAGGAAGGAGAAGATCCTAAAAATTTCTAGGATAAGATCTCAAATCACTAAATTCTTGTGCTTAAGAATAATCAGATCCCCAAAGGTTTGATACCATTGGAGAGATTGTTTGACCAAAACAATATACCCTTAAAATCCACCTTATGACCTCAACCCGAAGAGGTTGAAGACTGTAATATAGGAAGTAAAGAAGATCCTAAACTGGTCAAGTTATCTAAGTACCTTCCATCCCAAGTAAAAAATAAGTACGTTGAACTGCTTAAATAGTATAAAGACGTCTTTGCATGGTTCTATGATGATTTAAGAACTTACGATACCTCTGTAATTGAACGTAAGATTCCTTTGAAGCACAGTATTAAACCTTTCAGGAAAAACCCGAGATAGATAAATCCTATAATCTTGTCACTAATAGAAAGAGAGGTCAAGAAGCTTCTCGATGCAAAGATTATTGTTCCACTTAGATATTCTGAATGGGTAGCAAATTTGGTACCCGTCAGGAGGAAGAGTTGGGAAATAAGGCTTTGTGTAGATTTCAGGAATTTAAATCAATCATCTCTGAAAGATAAATACCCACTGCCAAAAATGGATCATGTCCTGGAAAAAGTATTTGGAGCTAACAGAATGTCGATGATAGATGGTTTCTTAGGTTATAACCAAATTGTTGTCCACGAAGATGATAAAGAAAAAACTGCATTTACCACTCTGTGGGGAACTTTCATGTATGATAAAATGCCATTTGGTTTGATGAATGCAGGGGCCACTTTCTAAAGAGCGATGTATATAGATTTCATCAGTGAGAGGGATAAATTTGTTGTCATTTACTTAGATATCTAATAGTATTTTCAAATTCTGATGCAGAACATCTGGTTCATCTCAAACAAACCTTCCAGAAATGCAGAAAATTTGGTTTGTCTCTTAACCCTAAAAAGTCGCATTTCTCTATGCAAGAAGGTAAGCTTTTGGGTCATATAGTATCAAAAGATGGTATCAAGGTTGACCCTAAGCGAGTCAAGGATATTGACATGATAAACATTCCTAGAAATAAGAAAGAAATCCAGTCTTTTTTAGGGAAGACAAATTTTTTGAGAAGATTTATCCCTAACTTTGCTGAAATTGTCAAACTCGGCACAGATATGTTGAAAAAAAATAGTGAGATGAAATGGACTGTCGAAGAAAAATCATCATTCGAGCGGGTTAATAAATCTATAAGCGAAGCTCCAGTGTTAGCTAGTCTGGACTATACCAAATAATTCTTTATCTTTTCTTTCGCATCTGAACATACTATTGCAGTGGTACTCCTCCAAAAGAATGAAGAAGTTTTCAAGCAACCAATAGGATTTTTCAGTAAAAGTCTCAGAGACGCTGAATTAAGATACGGTATACTGAAAAAGAAAGACTACACAATGGTGAAATCTCTCAAAGCTTTCAGGACATACGTATTGCATTTTAAAATAATCGCTTATGTACCAACAAGCTCTATCAAAGATATTTTGGTGCAACCAGAAAATGATGGCAGGAGAGGTCGGTGGTTAGCCAAAATTCAAGAATTCGATCTTGAGTAAAGAAAACCAAGCTAGTCAAAGGTCAAGGCCTAGAAAAATTGTTAGCAGAATCAAATTTCAGGGCACTCGGGATAAACCACCTGGAATCACACGAATATGTCCCAAACATAGAAGAACTTGATGATCAAACCCCTACAGTCCAGATCGAAGACAAATTTTCTTCCTCTGATTGGTATTGTGATATCATTTCATACCTCCTCACCCTTCAGTGCCTGAGTGACATGACTCCATCCAAATCAAGAACGTTGAAGTTACACGCAATTAAATATTGTATTATTGAAGGTCAACTGTATTGAAAATATCCTCTAGGTTTCTTGCTACGTTGTTTAACAGAACCTAAAACAGAGAATGTCATAAATGAATTTCACGAAGGAGTGTGTGGAGGACATCATGCATGGAGGAANTCTTGTCACTAATAGAAAGAGAGGTCAAGAAGCTTCTCGATGCAAAGATTATTGTTCCAATTAGATATTCTGAATGGGTAGCAAATTTGGTACCCGTCAGGAAGAAGAGTTGGGAAATAAGGCTTTGTGTAGATTTCAGAAATTTAAATCAATCATCTCTGAAAGATAAATACCCACTGCCAAAAATGGATCATGTCTTGGAAAAAGTAGTTGGAGCTAACAGAATGTCGATGATAGATGGTTTCTTAGGTTATAACCAAATTGTTGTCCACGAAGATGATAAAGAAAAAACTGCATTTACCACTCTGTGGGGAACTTTCATGTATGATAAAATGCCATTTGGTTTGATGAATGCAGGGGCCACTTTCTAAAGAGCGATGGATATAGATTTCATCAGTGAGAGGGATAAATTTGTTGTCATTTACTTAGATATCTAATAGTATTTTCAAATTCTAATGCAGAACATCTGGTTCATCTCAAACAAACCTTCCATAAATGCAGAAAATTTGGTTTGTCTCTTAACCCTAAAAAGTCGCATTTCTCTATGCAAGAAGGTAAGCTTTTGGGTCATATAGTATCAAAAGATGGTATCAAGGTTGATCCTAAGCGAGTCAAGGATATTGACATGATAAACATTCCTAGAAATAAGAAAGAAATCCAGTCTTTTTTAGGGAAGACAAATTTTTTGAGAAGATTTATCCGTAACTTTGCTGAAATTGTCAAACTCGGCACAAATATGTTGAAAAAAAATAGTGAGATGAAATGGACTGTCGAAGAAAAATCATCATTCGAGTGGGTTAATAAATCTATAAGCGAAGCTCCAGTGTTAGCTAGTCTGGACTATACTAAATAATTCTTTATCTTTTCTTTCACATCTGAACATACTATTGCAGTGGTACTCCTCCAAAAGAATGAAGAAGTTTTCAAGCAACCAATAGGATTTTTCAGTAAAAGTCTCAGAGACGCTGAATTAAGATACGGTATATTGAAAAAGCAAGACTACACGATGGTGAAATCTCTCAAAGCTTTCAGGACATACGTATTACATTTTAAAATAATCACTTATGTACCAACAAGCTCTATCAAAGATATTTTGGTGCAACCAGAAAATGATGGCAGGAGAGGTCGGTGGTTAGCCAAAATTCAAGAATTCGATCTTGAGTAAAGACAACCAAGCTAGTCAAAGGTCAAGGCCTAGAAAAATTGTTAGCAGAATCAAATTTCAGGGCACTCGGGATAAACCACCTGGAATCACATGAATATGTCCCAAACATAGAAGAACTTGATGATCAAACCCCTACAGTCCAGATCGAAGACAAATTTTCTTCCTCTGATTGGTATTGTGATATCATTTCATACCTCCTCACCCTTCAGTGCCTGAGTGACATGACTCCATCCTAATCAAGAACGTTGAAGTTACACGCAATTAAATATTGTATTATTGAAGGTCAATTGTATTGAAAATATCCTCTAGGTTTCTTGCTACGTTGTTTAACAGAACCTAAAACAGAGAATGTCATAAATGAATTTCACGAAGGAGTGTGTGGAGGACATCATGCATGGAGGAAATGGCCTATAAGATCCTAAGAGCCGAATATTATTGGCCAAATTTATTCACTGATGTGAATGCTAAGGTCAAAGAATGCAACCCTTGCCAACTGTTCTCTGGCAAACAAAAGCTCCCTGCACTACCTTTGGTCCCAGTCAAAACAGAGGCTCCTTTTCAACAATGGGGTCTAGACTTCATCGAAGAAATCCACCCACAATCAAGCGCCCAACATAAATCGATTTTAACTGCTACCTATTATTTCACGAAGTGGGTTGAGGCCATTCCAATTCAGAATGACACAGATTCGGTAATTATAAACTTCTTGGAAGAGAACATCCTATCCAGATTTGGTTGCCTTGTAAAGTTGTTACAGACAATGCCCAAGCTTTCAAATCTACAACAATGATAAGCTCTTGTCAAAAATACAATATTGTTCTTGGACATTCTACAACTTATTTTCCTCAAGGAAATGGGTTGGTCGAATCATCCAACAAGAGTTTGATGAATATAATCAAGAAAGTGTTGACTAAGAATAAGAAGGCTTGGCACATTCACTTAAAGTATGCCTTATGGGTAAACCGAATCAACACTAAGAAATTAATAGGTATGTCCCCTTTCCAAATGGTTTATGGTATTGATTTTGTCCTTCCTATCAATCTCGCTATTCCAGTAATGAAGTTGTGGCAAGACACAAACGAAGAGCCAAATGACGTGATGAGGAGGATAAACCAGATTATTGAAGTCCAGCAAAATAGGGCCAAAGTTGATGAAAGACTTAAAAAATACCAAGATAATATGAAAGCCTTTTCGATAAAAAAAACGAAAGACAGGGAGTTTCTTCCTGGTGATCTAGTTTTAAAATGGGATGCTAGAAAAGAAGATGCAGGAAAGAACAACAAGTCTGATCATCTATTGTTCAAACCTTTCAGGATTGCAGCTACAGAGGGAAAGAATTCATTACTATTGGAAAATCTTGACAGAAATACTTTTGATGCCCCTATCAACGGACGCTATCTAAAAAAAATTATGCAATAATTATGTTTCACATTACCATTGTATATACCGGTTATGGTTTCTTGTTTCAATTTGCAATTTAATTTTCCTTCATAGATTATCTAAATTTTACTTTTTCAATTTAGATAAGCTTAGTCATATTGGTCATAATAAAAGAAAAAAATAAAATATCTGTACTGCATGTCATTTTTGTACTGCGGAATTTTCTGATGTTTTCTTTTTATGCTCTTGTAGAATAGTTATTATCAGATGAAGAATAAGGAGGTATCGGAACTCAACGCATAGTTTTAAAAACATTTTTTTTCTCTAAAGAAATTATATCAGGTATAAACAAAGTTCTATTTGTGTAAATATAATCACCTAATCAAAGACCAGAAAAGTATAAATCTATAGATCAAATGAAAATAAAACAAAAATAAAATAAAAAAGAGGCTTGATAATCAAGAAGTGAACTTGTGTGGAAACGAGATTCTCCTGTGATAGACCCTCTAAGTCCTCATCCTGACTCACTTTGCCTATCTTTGAGCTTTTACTCTATTCTGATTTTCACAATATGTCCTTAAATCTTCATAAAAAGAAATAATTTCGCCCTGACTTCGAAAACTTAAAAGCATATATTTAAAACAAGACTAAGCGAAAATATTTATGTTCCTCTGATTCCAACTAAAACAAAGTATGTCTCGGCTAATCCTGATAACTTTAGCTCTTCTATCAGATTTTAACTGATTAATTTTCTCAAGGCTAATACATGGAAATAAAAAAATTCTCCATAAGATCTTCCCTAAAGGAAAATATGTATTGAAGATCGGGAAAGAATGAGTTCATAGTATAATAAAAAATGGCAGACCTTCATTGTCAAATCTTAAGCATATATCATCCCTGTATGATACATACAAATTGATTGCCCCCACTTCAAAATTATAAAAATATAAGATAGATGGTGAAAGGAAATTCATAAAAATGATTACCCCTATTTTGTCTGAAAGAGATGGTGAAAGGAAATTCATGTAGTGATTGCCCTCATCTCAGTAAAATGAAAAAATGATCATTGAAGTGGTGAAAGGAAATTCAATGGGAGATGTAGATAACTTCGTTGGGGTACTGAATAGGCTCGCTCGCAGTGAAGCAATATCTATGATATATGTAAGGTTTTCATACATGTATAAACATACTCTGGTATCTAGTTCTCTTTCCAGTAATATCTACATTCTAAACCAATAAGGGATTCCCTAAATAAATTGTTAATATTACTTTGCCTTGATGTGAATACGATCAACCAAAGTCTGATACTTAAATTAAAGTTGTTTGGATTATCTTAAGAAAATCCAAACTCAATTTCARGAAAAAGAAACTATTGATAGCCTAACTTGAAATACATAATTGTGTTTTGACGGTTTTCTGAGACTCGGTTGAAGTCCAATTTTTCTCTATATGATTTTTCCCGAATTTGTTTCCCAGAAATCAATGATGACTCCATTTACCCAATAAAGGCACTTGGTCTACTGTTCTTCAAYGCCTCGTAGGGAGAAGTGATCCCTAGATGGAGCCTATTTTGGAACATATATAATCTTATAACTTTGAACTTTAAACCAAAAACATCTYGGGTTAAATTGTAACAAGGCGCATGTGATACTCGTTGTTGATGAAGTTCCTCAAATTGATCGGTGATCCTAAGATCTTTGGAGTTGTGGAGCCGCCTGATTATTAAGTAGCCAAATCACTAAAGTCGCTTCAGAGTTTCGYGCTTCAGAWATTTCRACAAATCAAAACTTTAAAAACAACCCCAAAACCCGAAAGAATTTGCTATCACTTTTCCATAAACTTTCAAAGGACATGAGGCATAGTACACGTGTATCTTTCGAGTCTTCACTGGGTTGACACATGGCATCCATTTGCAAATTTTTCCTCTGAATATTCGTACGAATCTAAGTAACACGTGGAACCCCCTCGTCTCGACACGTCATATAAAATTACTTCACCCTCAACATGTCACTATGGGTAACAACCCTTCAAAAATATAATGACGATCTAAATTGAAAATCCACGAAGCGGCTAAATGACGAAATATTAAATCTTAACTAGTTAAGTTGACCTCGGTTGAAATACAGTTAATAAATTTAGACTTCGGAAGTTCGAACGTTTATCATCCATCACATCTTGAAATCTTTGAAGTCCGAACTTCTGAAACACTTCAAACTTAAACAGGGTTAATTAAAGCTAAAAAATGATTGTCCGATAATTAATCATTTCACAGTTTAGGGTTTCGGGGATTCTATCTCGAGCTACTGTTAAAAATCCCAAAGTCTAAATACCCAAAAATGCTTAAAGTTAAACATGATTAATTAATGTTTTAAAATAAATTATCTCGTAATTAATCTTTCGTGAATTCACGATTCGAGAAATTTCAAACCTATTTCATCCAAAATTATCGATCGCAAACCGTCGATATTTATGGCATTAATCAAAAATCAATGGTAATGATTTTAATATAGAATTCAGATCGCCAGTTAGATTTTCTCATTAAGGTAAATAAATTTGTCATGAGAAAATGTATTCTCAAATCAATACACCTGCGGTAAATAAGAATTCTTGACTTTGAATTATATTTCCATTCTTCTAGAATAGCAAGTTTTAGCCAATTGAGAAGCTTACACATTTCCCTGTAACAGGTAAACCTGTTCTGATTTCATCAAAATCATGGCACCATGGAAGATGGATAAAGAAGCTAGTGCAAGCACAAATCCAAATACATATGTTCTGTCAAATACCTCACCGAGAGCCATAGACACTGTGAAATCTTGGACACGAATGTTCGACATTCTAGAGCATGAGCTTATAAATTTCCCAGACGATTCAGGTGATGAAGTAATTGAAACTCATGCAACCAAACTCAGAGATATAGCTCAGTTAGGGCTACACAAAATAGTTGTGCGGCCAAGACTCATGCCATATAATGACATGATAGGTTGGGCCCTGGAAAACATTGACATTCAAACCAGGAGCATTTACAACTATCAAAAGGTTGATGTTGGGTCTTTTCGACCGGAACACATACAAGTAATGTATAGTAATGTATAAACTATTCCCCAACTTTAAATATAATTACAACGCTACATTCATACTGGAGTTTGAGAAACAAGAGTGTATGCAATATGATAAAAGCTAACCTGATTTAATCAAAGACTGGTGGGGGCACTCGGAGAAATTTAGAGCTGAAACTTGTGGAATTTATGCCACAACATCGTTAGAATACCATATGATTTATGTGGCTATGATTCTATGTAGTCTATTCCGGAATAAGGACTCCACCCACTTCCCGTTGGCCTGGGTACCAATTATGCACGAAGTGGCCAAGGGCTACTCTTTCAACTGGGCCAAGATGTTATCAGACAACCTGGCTAAGGAAATCATGGAGTACCAATTGGCAAAGTCCAAAGGGAAACATGCCCCTTTCTATATGTCCACATACATCATGGATGATATTTTCTTTATGACTCCTTTCCCTCTGATGATATGGATCTGGACCCTGACCAACACCGAACTTATCCATTTCTATCACTCCAAACTGTGGGAAGACAAAGCCATATATTTCTTCTATGAAATCTGCCATTATGTAGTGGTGCCTATTAATATTGCTCTATATGGTTTCCCACCTCCTAGAGTTTCAGTTAGAATCATGGAAAACCTGGG
>JASDQU010818020.1:0-11015 GCA_032191745.1 Picea mariana
GAGGGAGATACATGACTTGTTTCGGGAGCATAATGTCTTTGGTAATGTACCTTCAGGTAGGCCTCCCGACAGGGGATTCGAGTACATCAGTAAGTTAGAGGAGGGTATTCGAGCAGTGATTACCACTCCATATAGGCACCCCAGGGCCTATAGAGACGAGTTAGAGAGGCATCTCTAGGAGTGCGGAGTTCGCCAGGGGAATGAGGTGGAGCACACACATTCATCCGGATCATTACAGCCTTTTCACGGTCAGGGGTGGGAAGGCATCCCCAAGGATTTCATCACTAGGTTACTGAAGATGCAAGGGAAGGATTGCATCTATGTCACGGTGGACCGACCCACCAAGCTTGCCCACTTCTCCACTATTCCTTTAGACTACTCAGCAACGCAGGTGATCGAGTTATCTTTTAGGGAGATGTTTCGTTTACATGGGTGGCCTAAAGCCATCGTCAGTGGCAGGGACGGTAGATTCACGGGAAGTTTCTAGCAGGTGTTTTCTAGGTTGGTAGGTACCAAGCTGACCTCGAGTATTAGTTACCACCCACCGATCGGCGGATAGATTGAGTTTGGGAACACTTGGGCGGAAGTGTATTTGCGGAACTTCATCACAGGACAGCAGAGTGCTTGGGTGATATGGTTACATCTCGAGGAGTACTGTTATCCCACCACCTTTCACATGTCTGTCGATATGACCCCTTTTCGGGCGCTATACGGCTATGAGGTCTTGATTTTTGCAGACATAGCATGCGGCGACTGTAGAGTTCCTCAGGTTCGAGGTTGGTTACAGGACAGCCAGGACATCCTGAGAGCACTGAAGGAGAACCTGAGGGTGGCCCAGAGTCAGCGGAAGATGTATGGGGACAGGTACAGGACGGAGGGCACTTTTGAGGAGGTTGTTTCACAGGAGTCACTCCATTGGGATGATGAGGGGCGAGGGGCCACAAGCCCCGAAGAGATCCTGCAGGTTCGAGGGTGGAAATTCCATGATAGGGCAGTCAGAGAGTACTTGGTAAAATGGCAGGGTCTACCTGTGGAGGATGCTACTTGGGAAAACGAACAGGTGTTGCAGTTTCCGGGTTTGAAGTTGCTTGAGGACAAGCAAATTTGGGCAGGGAGGACTGTAATGTCCCATTTTTCCTAGGCAGTCGGGATACCGTGATGGTTTATACAGTTTCCCGTAAACCATTAGACAAATGAGCTAGGGAAATGATACTGGTAAAGTCACTTTCGAATTATAAAGTGAAAACTTAGGAAAAGTGAGTTTATTATTATTAAACCCCTCTTTGAGGGTATTTCTCTCCAATTAATAATTAAATGAATATTTTAATGGAGAAAAGGACATGTGAATGAATAAAAGGACAATCGAAGGGGAAAAAGGGATTATTGACTATTCATTTTTGAGAAATTGATTTTGGTGAAGAGCTCGATGAGCTACGAGGGTTTCAACTGGAAACCCATTTCGGCACTCGGATTCGGCAGTGAAATTATTTGCCCTAGCTGTGGAATCTCGGATTCGGCGGTGAAATTATCTGCCCTAGCCGTGGAATTGGAGAATCCATTCAGGGTTCTCATTTGCAGGTATTGGCCTTGTGTTTTCGAAGAAGTTTATTGGAGACAACTTCGTTTTCTGATCTGAGAAGAAAGAGAGCATAATTCTCTTGGCACGAGTGGAGGAATTTGGGTTTTTCTCTTGTGTTGGGCGCATCTTCTATTTGTGGTTGTGTGTTCATCCATTGTAGCTGAATTATTCCTCATCCAATTCGTGGTTGCTAGATGGGGTCGTATTGCTTCTTGTGGGACGAGTCCCTCATTGTTGGGCATGATTTATAGCTGCCGATTTTCCCTTCCAGGCCGAGTTCTCCCTCATCTAGGTCGGGGCTTTGTAGCTGGGCGCGATTTTCAGTTGTTGCTGGTCAAGAAGTGTGGAGTTGCGTGTCTCCTTGGCTGGGCCGTATTCCTCATACCTGGAGGCCGCGTTTTCTTCTTTTATTGCGTGGGGTGTCAAGCAGTCGGCTGCTGGTCGATTTCTTGGTGGCTAGTTGACTCCCTTTTGATGCTGCGTGTTCATTCTCCTGCTGGCCGAGTTTCCCTTTCCTATAGTTGCTTGTTTGCTGGTGGTGCTGCGTGGGAAGAAAGAGGAGGGTCTGTTGTTGGTAGACCTCTCTTTGTGGGTCGTATCTTGCATGAGGAGGGGCGCAATCATTGAATTGGGGCTGCTCAACAGTTTGGAACAGATGGCAAGGACAGGAACCACATAACTCGTCCCATTTTCCCTCAATTCGTGTGGCAGACTGAGCACATTTATATTGTTGCGTGTACGTTGGGGTTTCCAGCTCCGACAGTAATCTTACTCATCATCTTTAGAGAGGTATTTCATTGTACTTGGCTGTTATAATCTCAGCATTACTATCTAAATAAATCAGACTGAGTTTGGAATTGATTTGCTCATGCAAACGTGATTATTTTTCCATTATTATTTTGTGGGTTTGTTTAATGTCCGAATAATACATCATGCATTTCATTGGGGAGGTATAAGGGGTCAGAAAACCAATCAAATAGCAGACTAAACAAAGAAATACACTGCAGTCTATTAAAATTTCACTTACAGCCATCAATTACAGAAGTATGCCAAGTGTTTGACGAAAGTCCAACACTAGAACTAGTAGGTTTTTCCCACTTGTACAACTTAGAATATTTTATTGTAATAAATGACTTGAGCATGAAAGTTGTAAAAGACTATTGGCCACGTAAGACCTGAGCACGAGCATGTACTCTAGAGTGTTTTTTTTTCACTTGTTAATTATTTCTTGCCTATCTTTTCAGGCGATTAATAATTTCTAAGTTTTTTCACTCAAAACCGACTCCAAAGCTGGAGTATCTATTGGTGGTTAGGCCTTGGCATGGTATAACCAATGTCTAGTGTCTACATGTATATGAGTTCATGCTAGGTCATGTCTATTGAGTCATATGAAAATTGTGCTAGGTCCCCATAGGTTTTTTTAATGTTTTAGTCAAATAAAAAATTTCCCGTAAAACGGACTTTTTTAATGTAAGCATCAATGAAGTTGTAAAAAATGGCATCAGTCAATGTCAGATGCCATGTTTGTGCTCGTTTTCTAAGCCAGAGCACCCCCTAAACCCTTATTCCCCTTTTGTCTAGGCAAAATGGTGACTTTAATCATTCAAAAATGTATTTTCTCTCAAAAAAGACAAAAAAAGGGGATTTAATTAAATTTCCTAAAATTTAGGAAAGTTGCTAAAACTTACGAAACATGTTGGAGACATGTTTTTCCCTTGTCCGGAGTTCGAGACCAAGAGGTCGAGTCCTTCTAGTGTCTAAGGTGAGTTCTTTGGATGAGTTGGCAAGGGTGGAGATCCCTATGTGTCACTCGACCTTCCCTTGAGCTAGTTGGCGCATTTAGGGAAGAGGGCGTCAATCCCAAGAGGGAGACTCGACCTCCTCACCCACTCACTCCACTCCATCTCCCTTCACTCCACTCCACACTCACCACACTTAACCCATGCGCAACCCCACTCTACTAAGTGCGCCACTCCTCTTCCCCATGTGCCTTCACTTTGGAGTCTCCACCCACTGATGTATAAATCAATGTCGACCCTCCTCTCTTCATTGCAGTTGGAGCTTGGGCAACTTGATCTTGTTGTATAATTTTGTTATTAAATCAAAGACTTTGGAGTTCAATATTTGGTGTTTGGTCTCACATGTGTGGATGGATTGTTAGCTTATGAGGTAATATCATTTCAAGTTTCTTTCTTGTATTTGCATGGTGGCTATGGTAAGGATATTGTTATCCAATTAGAATATATAGTTCTACTTGTTTGCTAATCTATATATTTGTTTTATACATTTGATGCTTATATTCTCATGTTGGGTTTTTGTTTAAACTAACATGGAACAAAGTCTCTCTTGTAGGAAACATCGTTGTTTGCAGGTACTTGTGAGAAGCTTGGAGCGTGAAAGACCAACCTTTTGGAGAATCAAAGAAGCTTGCCTACTCCCTTGCTTTCTCTTAAAGCACTTCAGAAAACCTTCCTCCCTCTTCTTCACACCAGAGAAAGACTCCATTGCCCAAGGGTTCTTGAGGCTCAAGCAAAAGACTCCACAAAATCAAAAAAAATCTTCCTCTCTCTCTTTCTTAGAATGCATGTATAACTAGATTAAACTTCAGATTATTATCTTCTTTCTAGTGTTTCCATGCAAGATCTAGATCTATTTCTAAGTTTACTGCTAAATCTAAGTCTAGATCTAGTCTTTATTAAGCAATTTTCTGAATTTTCTTGCCAAATTTTTAAGTAAAATTTGTTGTTTGTTTTTCCTTAATATCTAGTCATTTGAGTATTCTTATTTACTGTTTTAGGACAGCGAACAGAAATACTCAAAAGAGGACTTAGTTAGTCTCTTTAAGTCTCTATAAAAGTCTCAAAAATTTGTCTTTTTAGTGCCTAAGTTTTTTGTGAAAAAGCCTTACAAAATTTCTACTTTTAATTTGTGTTTGCATGTCATTTTCTGCTATTTCTAATAACTTTTCCTTGCTGGTTTTTCACAGGTCTGTCTCGGTACAAGGAAGATTTTGACCTCTTCAAGACCCAAGATCGAAGATTGTTCACTCCAAGACTTGACCCTTGAAAACCAAGACTCAAGGAGTCTTTTTGTAATAGTTAGCTTAGTAATCGATCCATTTCTATAAGGATCCAAATAAAGGGCTAAAGAGAAAAGAAGAAAAGAGAGTCATCCTCTCAAAGTTGTAATAGGATAATAAAAGAGGGCCTTTGGAGCCCAATTTCTTCATCCCCATTAGGGGGATTGGTGGTGTTGTGCCTTTTGCTTTCCTTGCATGTTTTTATCGTTTTATGTTATAAACAACACAAAGTTAAAAGGAATTCACATCACCTAAGCTATTCAAAAAAATCAATCACAAAGTTAGATTAGTTTTATTTTCCTTAGAATACTAATTGCTAGATTAGTTCAATTTTTGCAAGTATATTGGAATAAACCCCAGTCGCTCAACCGTGTATGCAATCCCATTGCTACTTTCAGGTGGATTTGGAGACCCAGAAACGGATCTGAGCGGCACATGCTAGTATTAATAGGGAAATCCAATTTGTTGCGTTATTCGTCTAAGACCTCTACATATGGGTGGAGTGTGTTAAGTTAAGGGGGATACTCATTAATGAGATTCGTTCTCTCCTCTTTTGGACCTACGGCACACCCAATCAGTACGTCTCTAAGATTGCTTAATAGCGAGTAAAGCAGGCCAAATTCACTATTGCACACAAAGAGTGCGGACCCCGACTTCAATCCCCACTTCACGGTTTCAAAGACTTGTTTAATTTCCCAAATCCCTTAAATAAAATTATGGAGATAAAACAAACGCAGCATTTTCATCACATCACAATTTACTTTCTAGCACTGGTCTTCACTTTATCTATTTGGTCACTTTATCTTTATTTCAAATGGTTCAAGTTATTTCCCTTTGAGGCATGTGGTGAATGAGTAACTTTTAATGAGTTTTTCACAGAGTGTATCCTTTTGAATCATTTATGTTGTTATTTTAAATCTTGTTATTTCATAATAAACTCCTAGAATAACTTTGTTTTCAAACTTTATAGATTAAAAGCCTTAGATTCTTTTATAGGGACTACCCCCCTTGGCTTCACTAGAAGTTGGCCTAGATGGAGGAGTCAAGGATCAGGTGACAACACCTTGACTCGAGACTTGCCCCCAAGGACACACTAAGTGGATTGAAGATTTCTTCCACGATAGCCCAAGTGTGTATAAGGCGGCAACAGGTCCAATCACTATTTTGTAATATTTATAGGTATTTGTAGCTTCTGGAAATTGAAGCTACATTAAAAAATGTAGGAACAAGCTCGTTTGCATTGGATTAACACTTTTGATTGAGATAAATCTCTCGACCAAGACTTTGAGAGATAACTCTTAACAGATACTTTGAGAGATAACTTTGGACTGAGATTTCATGAGTTTTTAACTCTTGAACACTCATTCTAAAGTTGGTTTTAACTCTTAGTATAAACTTTTAAGTCATAAACTCTCAGTCTAGAGTTTGTTCTAACTCTTGGTCTGGAGTTTATTGTACACTCTCAACAACTTATAGTTGGCACTAGCTACAATTTGTAGTCGAGCCATTACAAAATTCTTGAACTGAGAGTTTGTTATGATCAAATCTATGTGCATCCCTTGCCAAAAGATACAATACATCTTCACTAGTTTACCTAAGTTTATCTTAGAAACATGTGATCAATGTAGTATTGTTAAATGTTAAGATTAGATATTGGGTGGTTAAATCATTATAACCTACCAAGTGTGCTATAAATAATTTTGTATGGTGATTTATAGTGTGCGAGAGAGATGTATATGATGTAACATCATTAATAAAATTCAATCTTTATTTTCTCTTCACTTTTGTGTCCATTTATATATGTATGCATCCTATAAAATTCTTAAATCTAGAAAAAGGAAATCATAATGATATGCATGAATCACCAAATGTTCATGTGATTGTTGGTGGTGCCTAGAGGCACTTTCTACAGCCCAGTATGAGGGAGATGTGTAATTCCCTTTGTTTTCAACAAAGGGTTGACACATGGCATTAAAAAAAATATTTCAATGTCAGCCATAGATAAAATATTTCAATGTTCATATTAAGTAGAATATATTAATATCAACTTTATATATATTTATATATAAAGCAATTGAAAGTAAAAAAATTCTTATGGTTAAAACATTTAATGGTGTGCTACTTAGTATGAAGGAGATGTGTAATCCCTTCCATGCTCAACATGGAGCTGACACATGGCACACACACACACACACACATAGATCTGGAGTTAGATGGATTTACTCTAGTTCTTACTATATATATATATATATATATATATATATATATATATATATATAGTAAGAACTAAAGTAACTTCAGATCTATCATGTGCGGATTGAAAAAATTAAGTCCATCTAACTTCAGATCTATCATGTGCAGATTGAAAAAATTTGAAAAAAATGTTTGCAACTCAAAAGATTTGATCCATCTCGGCGCATAATAGATCCAAAGTTAAGATGAATCTATGTTGGTTATATGCATGTGGAAAATTTAAGGGAGTACTTTTGGCATCTTGAATAAAATAGAGCACTTCTGAAAAAGAAAACGCCTCTAAAAACTAAGAAGGATTAAAAAATTACAAATTTGAGAGTGCATTACTCTTAAAAACATCAAGACAGGGAAGTTTAGAAAGAAATAATCAATCCTAGCAAAGAGGACATGTTTTGGGAAAAATAAAAGAACCTAGAAAATAAATTCCGTGGCTTAACAACACGAAAAAGAAGTGACCCTGGTATATAGCTTAGAATTGAAATGTTGTGCATGGAATATGCTAAAGCAACAATAGTGTCCAGGCCACTCTAAAACTGCACATTCACTCATTCTATAACGAATGCTATTCCCAATGGTTACAACTACACAAATAAGATGAACTACGAAAACACAAAAGCACTCACCCAAGTTTTTAAGGAGGCAAAACAAGGAACCATCTGCCTCGTGCCCAATGAGGTGACCAAGGTACCTTGAAGGCACTTCCTTGTAATTCTTCAGTTCAGGAGTGATGGGCCATACAATCCTCAATGTGTGACCCTCGTTAATTGGGACAGTTCTCACCAGAATCTACAAGAATACAAATACACCGGAAAAAATCAGATGTCACATGCCTATGCACGACAATACTCTAAGATGATTCCATATCATAGTTCAAACTTCGTAAAAAGTTAAATTAGGAATTCAGCTCCATCTCAAGCATAGAGTAAAAGTTCCGGTTTGTGTGCCAGCAAAAGTTCTTGGCTATTAAAGGCTATAATAAGGGCAATGATACCTGTAAATGCTCAGCGTGGCAAGGCTGACCCACAAAATAAGGACGACTCCGTTGAGTATCCTTAATTGCACTAAATTTAGATACTACCGTCTTCTGAAGGTCGTCAATATTTTCTGAAAAATTCCACAAATTAAAGTTTCAGTGGTTGAAAGGTTAGCTCCAATGACAAGGATCCCAGCTGCAGTATCAACCACATCCTATAACTAACGTCAGAAACATCTTTTAGAATACCTAAAGGTAAAGACTTGATGTTCTCTGTGTTGTTCAGTAATGTAATATAAGATACATTTTCCAAGAAATAAAAAGTGATACATTTTATGCAAGAAAAAATAATCACCTTTCCCATAAATTACAAGGTACATAAGATTTGAAGAATAGTGGCTTTCATAGAACTTAATCAGCTCCTCTCTCACATCCAGACCTCTTGCTTTAGGATGCACATCCAAGGTATCCAAATTCCCTGAATAATTTCGAATCCAATCAATAAACATAAAATCTACAGACTGTAAATAGTAAGTACAACCTTCCTGCCGCATCCTCTTTTAACAAAGAATTTCAAATAGAAAACCCAGTGCCATAACAAGACTCATGTGGCAGCGGTAATGAAAACTTTGGGGCACGTATCCAATACTACAATAAGGATATGCCGTGTGAAGTACCCATTTACGAAAAGAAAGAGGAAAAATTAAAAAGCATATATATTAGATAGCAAATGTTCTAGTACACATTTACGAAAAGAAAGAGGTTAAATTAAAAAGCATATATATTATATAACAAATGTAAGCATAATCTTTGTGTGCATTAGATGGGAGACTAGAAATATCAACAATATAAACAAAATTGTATTTTATTATAATAATAATAATCTATTTTTAAGGTCATGGCTAAGCCACACCAAATTGGTGTATGAGACCCCCTTGTTTGTGGGAAAAGGGATCCCCCTCCGCCCAGCGATTTCACTGGTAAAGTTTACAGAGGTATACATACCCTACCCCCCTCTGGATTTGAACTTGTGACCTCTTAAGAGGAAACGCATGTTCTTAACCATTAATTATGGCATATTTGTCAAAGCCACATCTGTTGTACATTCACATTATGAAGTGATCCCAAACCGCTTTTTATAAAAAAAAGAAATTGAAAACAGATTTAAACTGTAGTTCTATATATTCCATCACTAGAAAGAAATTAAAACCAGTAAATTGAATAATTTATTCGTTGGAATTAAAACACTTTCCCTATGTATAAGGAGAAACCCAGCTCCGAGAGAGCTTTTCTATTTTAACTAGCTCTTGGGGAAAATAACATGAAAAAAGAAACCTAAAAGCTATTAAAGGGAATCCTGATCCCTTTCTAGTTTCTGCACCTAATGGACAGTTACAAATGAGCATTAGTTTTCACAGGTGACAATAACTTTCACGAGCTTGTAACTGAAGTGTAGCCTTGCAAACCTTTTTGGCAGCATTGCTCAACAATCCAATTTTGAGCCACACCATCTAATGAAAGAGGCTGAGTATTTTGACCATAACTCTCTACTTCAAGCTCCATTTTCTAGCTATTTACGGCACTACCAAGCTCAGAGAGAATTATACAAAACTGTAGTAAGTTTGGTTTCCAATTCCTTGTGCTTTTGCCCAACTTAGGTTAGAACCTATTGACCGCCTCTTCAACTAGGGGGTCAACTCCATGTATCATGAAGATATGCATCAACAGATGCAAACACGTCGAAGACTTTTTGGTTCTACAGGGCATTTTTTTGCTCCAGCACACAGTTTTGTAAGCGGGATTACCGCACCCCTGCGCGGGTTTATATGTAATAGTTCTACATGGATCATATTAGGTCAATTACCTTAGGGTTTCTTCATTAGGAGAGTTCCTTTCACTGAGTCTTTTTTATCCTCGGGAGGTTAATGTGGCCTAACCAGTCGGGTTAATCTCCCTTGAGTTTTTCACTCCCACCCAATAAATCCTCCAAAGTGGTGAAAGGCATTTTAATGAAGTCGTTCCTAGGTAGCTAGTGTTTAGGAATGTTGTAAATGACCATGTAAGACAGCACGCGAAATTTTGCGGAATTCCGTCAAGTCTAGCTAGGTTTTTTTTAAGGTTCCGAATTAATTAATTAATTAATTATGGGTAATTAATGTAAAACTTAGGTCCTGGGATTTGCAATAGGGGCATTTGTACTCAAAAGAAAGCTAATGAGACCCCCTGCACCCGTGGACCAAGTTTCAACTCAGTCGGACAAGTTTTGCTAGGTTGTTTGTCCACTTAGGAGTTTTTCGGGAAAATGGCGGTTTTAATTACCAAACCCAGGACATGGGCAAATGACCTATTTGTTAATTCAAGGTCATTAGGATGATATATATTGAGGACGTTGAGCCTCATTTTAGCATAACACAACTTGCTCTCTTGTGAGAGATACTCTTTTAGCTCTTGTCTTGATTATTTTTGTCTTTTGGAGTTGAGGCGCTACACTTGGAGGATTATCTTTGGCATATGCATGGTGCTTTTTATCATTGGAAGGTGTTACAACTAGGGTTTGATTTGGCTCTTCATTGATTTGTAAGTATATTTTGCATGCAAAACTTCTTTATTGAATGGTTGTAGGTAGAATTGCTTACTTTTATGGTTACATTGTTAGTATTTGCTTAATCATTAAAACCCTAGGGAGCAATCACACAAGTAGGTTGTTGCTTCATGTCCCCATGATAAAAGCTTGATTAGCCATTTGATTAAGAAGAACCTAGCCTAGCCATAGCTACACTAGTTCATCCTTTTCTTGAGTTATTTTGAAACATAGATTGAAGAAAGAAGACGTCCTAGGCCTAATTTGTTTTACACCTAGGGTTTGATTTCTAGGGTTTTGAAAAAGTCTTGTCCCTAAGCAACACTTTTCAGCCATAGATCTATGTTTTATAGCTAGCCATTTTGCCAAAGAGTCTTAAGGAAAGAGGGAGGAGCATGAGGCTTAGCTTTAGCTACACCGGAATGAGCCTTCTCCCCTTAGGGTTTTGATTTGGTGGCCCTGCCATTGCAGCACCATTAAACCTAACCCTCCCGTCCTTAGGTTTAAATCCTTCCAAGCCATTAGCCTTTCTCCATTTGACTCCATTAAC
>JASDQU010818020.1:52359-85778 GCA_032191745.1 Picea mariana
ACTTGCAAGGGCACCCAATCACTGAACAACAACCATAACACATCAGCAAACCAAAACTACAGTTGGCTGTTATAAAACAGCAGAAAACAATTTTTATGACAGCAGAAAAACTTAGTGTCTTAGCTTGGTCAAAGACAGACCAAGAAGACTGCTGATAGGACCTGGATTTTCTACACCTTTGGCCATGCAGCCAAAGGTCACTGCCCTGGTTTGGTGACCAGATGATGGCAATGTCATACCGCTAAATACCTATGATCATAATGGGCCGGCTCGTGATGAGACCTCCCATCCTCTTGGTTAGGTCTTGCATTTATTTATTTATCATTTTCTTAGGGTCCCTCAGTTTCTTATGAGAGGCTTTTTATTGCCTTCTCGGGGATCCCTTGGGCGAAGCATCTCTAGGTTTTCATTTTTCCTATGGCTTTTATCTTTTACCAGCTGCTTTTACTCCCTGGGCCTTTAGCCCCTTCTTCCCACAAGACAAGATGTACCCTGGATGGTCATCCTAATGGCTAGACTAGGGGAATGGGATAGATGAGTGGGGTTTTAAGATGAAAAAGTGATAATATGAGGGGAGCGGACGATAGTTCTTCAAACCCCCTTTGGTGGCTAACCAAAACCCATGAATACCAACTTGCTAAGCTACCTAATCAATCACCCCAACAGTGGTCAAGTAGATTAGTGTAAGATCCAAGCATTTATCTGAAATGAAAGAGATCTAATGCATACATAAGAAGGTTATAATGATCAAATGTGACACATACCACGATACCTCGGACCAATTACCTCATGGAGCAAGAGCCTTTCCTGATGCAAGGCCAGGCCGGTAGCGATGGAGGTTGGTTCTGCTGGCAGGACAAGTCTGGCTGAGAAGAAGAAAAGATGGGCCCTCAAGGGCCATGCTCAAGTCAATCTGCTCTCGTACTCCATGTCTAGGACCATGTGGGCCTCGAGACATGATCTCCTAGTTATCCCTAGATATCGGGGATAACATCTGGCTCCAACTCGGGGACATGAAGGCTGCCAACACACAGGAAATAACACAGCAATGAACCAAGTCCTCTCTGGTGTCAATATCGCCTCCCAAACAGCAATATTCTCAGCCCCTACACTGAAGAATGTGCCCAGCAACAATTATTACAACCCAGCTGTATTTTTACTTGGAGAAATGCGTCCAGCTTCAAAGAGAATGCGCCCAGCCTCAAGGAAAATGCCCAGCAGAGAGAGTTCGGCCCTCTACTGCAGAGAATCGGCCTCTACAACACTCAGCTCGACCCAGCAAAGAAGTAACTCGCCCCCTACTAATAAACTTGGCCTCCACAAAGGGATTTGACCCACACTCAAACAAAATCTCTGTGGCCGACAAGCAAACTCAAGTTTCAACCACCATGAAGAAATCTCACTCTCAATCTATGAGTCCTCGCTGCCAAAGAAGAAACACACATCCACGCTGAAGCACAACGAAGAAACCAGTGTGATTTCTTCCTTATGATGAACGCCCAATAGTAAATCTGGATGATCTACTCCCTGGTTAGATTAGATTTTCTTTTCTTGCAATTTTACCTTCTTTTGGCAAATAAACCCATCCCCTTAGCTCCTCTAAAAAGAGGCTGGACAGTGCAGAGTTAATTTAATTAGAAAACATTTACTTTCTGCACTTCAATTTCAATCTTTATTTTTATTGCAAAATAAACCATTCCCCTCAACTCCCCCTAGTATTGTTCCTGGCCCTTCCTCTGAGAGCTTAGTCTTGATCTTTGGAAGTAAATTCATACAGAACCGCGGCTGGTCAGTGTGGAGTAGCAATAATTAGGACAATCTCAAAAGAACCTATTGCTTGGTGTGGAAAACCACATAAAGGGAGTGTGCGAAGTTAGACGGAACTCCTTGGGCTTGTTACCCTCCGTGTTGGACCTCCGGCACCTTTATTGAGTTTGTTGGTGAAGCCACTTGGGTTTCGGCAAACTCTCCACAAATTTCCACTATAAAGGGATAGTCTCTCTAGAGGTCACACCTTAGATTAGTTTTTCTTTCTTGCTTTTAATTTCACACGAGCAATAAATTGATCTCATTAATCTACTCTAAAATTTTCAAAGACAGTTTCACAAGGCAATCTACATTTTCAGCAGCATTACATATTTCACAATATTTGGCACTGGTCTCATTATTTACTTTTAAAACCATTTATTTCAAGTACTTTTGCTTAAAGCATTTCCATTTCATCTTGAAGTATCTTGCTTGCTTATGGTTATTTACTTGCAAGTACTTGTATCCGATTATATTTTATGCAAATATCTCCTTAATTGAGTATCTTCTCTATAAGCATTTGTAGTGAATGATTGAATGATATATGTTATTAGTGTAGATTTACTTATTGTTGTATTGTCTTTGTTGCAATAAACTCCTAGACTTTATTTCTTGTACTTAGATTAGTTCAAGCCTTAGATTATTTTCTTTAGGGACTACCCCCCTTGGCTTCGCTAGGAGTTGCCCTAGACAGAGGAGTCGAGGATCGGGTGACAACAGCTTGACTCGAGACTTGCCCCCAAGGACACACTAAGTGGATTGGAGATTTCTTCCACATCACCCAAGTGTGTATAAAAGCAGCAATAGGTGGTAACTAGTGCTCGGAGTCAATTTTGTGCTAGCCAACCTGAACAGCTCCTGCCAAAATGCACTAAGAAACATGTTGTCCCTGTCACTGACAATTTACCTCGGCAACCTGTGGAATCTGAATATCTCCCTGAAAAACAACTCCGCTACCTGTGTTGCCTTATACTCGGAGGATATGGCAAAGAAATGTGCAAATTTGGTCAATTGATCGACCATTACATATATACAGTCTTTGCCTTGGACCTTTGGCAAACCAGTGATTAAGTCCATATATATGTTTTCCCACTTCTGTTCTAGGATGGGCAATGGTTGTAGTAATCCTGCAAGATGGGTCACCTCTGACTTGTTCTGCTGACAAGTCACACACTCTCTCACATGTTTCAGTACATCATCTGAGGCCCTTCCAAGTGAACCTCTCCCTGATCTGCCTGTAAGTTTTGAAGTATCCCGGATGCCCTACCAATGGTGAATCGTGCATAGCCACCATGATCTTCTCCTTTAGTGTAGATCCTGGGACTAAGTATATACGGTCTTTGTAGTAGATGATATCATCCACCACTTTGTACCTATCACTGTACACTACGGTCCATCACCTCACAAGCAAATTTATTCTTGGAATATTCCACCAAGAGATGAGATTTCCAGTCAGTCGAAATCTCTGCAAGTGAAAATACCTCTGGCTTTCTGGAGAGAGCATGTGCAACTGCATTCTTCTTTCCCTTAACATACTCAATGTCGAAATTATATGCTTGCAGTCTGCTAACCCATTTTTGTTGCCTTTCATTCAAGTCCTTTTGGCCCAAAAAGTGCCTCAAGTTGTTATGGTTTGTCTTAACCACAAATTTTTCACCTACCAAGTATTGTCTAAACTTCGCCAAGGCATGCATGATAGCGAGCATCTCTTTGTTGTAAATGGAGTAGAGTTTCTCTAACTCTGTGAGCTTTCTACTCTCATATGCTATCAGATGCCTCTGTTGCATCAACATTGCTCCCATCGCCTCACTCGATGCATCGCACTCAAGCACAAAAGGCTGAGTGAAATCAGGAAGTGCTAGAACTGGACAAGTGCTCATCACCTCCTTCATCTTGTCAAATGTCCTCTGGGCCTCATTTGTCCACCTAAACACCCCCTTCTTTGTTAGATCTGTGAGTGGTGCAGTGAACTGTGAAAACGCCTTAACAAACCGCCTGTAGTAGTTGCAAATCTCGAAGAAACCACGCAAGTGTGAAATATTTTTTGGCGTTGGCCAATCCAGTATGGCCTAAATCTTTTCTCTATGCACCTGTACTCCTGAGCACTAACCACATGACGCAAGTATAGGATCTTTGTCATGCCAAACTCACATTTTGACTCCTTGGCATATAGTGATTGATAATCCATGATACTCAAAATCTCCTCTAGATGTCTCAAGTGCTCCTCCCATGTCTTGCTATAAATCAAAAGATTATCGAAGAAAACCAATAGAAATTTCCTCAACTGCTTTTTGAAGATGTGATTCATGGAAGTATGGAAAGTGGTTGGTGCATTGGTCAACCCAAATGGCATGACCAAAAACTCGTAATGCCCATAATGGCATCTGAAAGAAGTTTTAGGAATGTCCTGCTCTCTGACTCTAATCTGGCGGTACCCCGATCGAAGATCAATCTTCGAAAAATATACCAGCCCATGTAACTCATCCAGCAACTCATCAATCCTGGGAATTGGGTACCTGTTTTTTATCGTCTCCTTATTCAATGCCCTGTAATCAATGCACATCTGCATTGTGCCATCCTTCTTCTTCACCAACACTACAAAAGAAGCGAACAAACTAGAACTCAACCTGATATGCCCCATCTCCAGCAAATCCTTAATGGCCTTTCCAATCTCATCTGTGAATTCCTTCGGATGTCAATAGGGAGCGATGATTACAGGTTTGGATCCTGTTATCCCCCATTTGGTGGATAACCTTTCAGAGGTAGCATCTAGAGGCGCACGGGTTGCAGACATGGAGTGCCAGAAGATGGGCAGTACTTGGATTCCTCCTTACATTTGGCATCTCATGAGCAGCAGTTGAGAAGCAGATGGCACCGTGATACTGGACGGGCTTGCAGGACATCTTCAAAAGACATGCTACAAGATGGTAATCCTTTGATCATGGTAAGTGTCAGTTCAATATTTGAGGCATTTATGACTAGTACAACTCTCTCCTCTTGATCATGAGACATTGGCTCGTTTGTTATACTTCTTCCCTAGTCATACCTTGGTGGTTGTCTTGGCTTCTTAGGACAGTTGGGGAACCCTTTGGGAAAAGGGGTACATATTGGGACTTGTTTTGGATTGGTCATCACCATGCTTACCACATTCCGTTTTCATATCCCTCTTTCATACCCCACTCCTTCAAGTTAGTTGGATGATTTGACCCAAGAAGGGATCGTTCCTCACTCTTTGGAAAGAAGGGGGTAAAGGCCCTGGGGGTGGCTAGCAAAAGCCTACCATGGTTACCTACTCAGAGACTCGTCCACAGTCCTCAGCACTTGTGGATACATCGCCAGGGCACTACATATTCCCTGGGGTGTTTTAAAGCAAGATAAGCACTTGTTTTTCAACACGAGGGGGACAAGAACAAAATAAAGAAAAATCAAAAGAAAGAAAATAAAAAGAACAAGAAAATCCATCACTCATGGGAATATCGCCAAAGCATTACATATTCTCTGGGTTATCTCTCATGTGATGATGTGGTAAAAGGAAATTAAGGGCTTGAAGACTCGCGGATAACTAGAACCAGTGGTTGTAGTTCACCTCCATCATAGGCACCCATCAGTGAGATACTATGGACCTTGTATGTCGAACTTCCAACACCTTGAAGTTAACCCATGATCACCCCTTACTCACTTCGTGACCTTGAAAATCCACTTCTTGGGAACCAACTTCTCTACCTTGGAGTAACTTAGCCTACTGGAGTCCTTTGATGACCCTCCCATAATTTGACTTTGAAAGAGGTATAACATTCTTAAGATAGAGGAATGTGATGGATTAGTCTTAATGGCTTTTATATTACGTTGGTTTCATCTTGCTATGATTTTAGGCTTGTTTTCTTGTGGATATACATGTTTTGTCTTGTCTTACAAGCTCTTGCCATGTGTCATTACATTTCATAGTTCTTGAGCCATTAAACAGGTGCCAGATCATCATTTATTGCCATTGGGGTTTGCCACTTGCACATTTATGGAGAACGATTTGACTTGGTGATGATTTGGCCCACTTGGAGGAGGACGTTGCACCTTTTGATGACCTTGATGATTATTCTAGCTCATGCGTTAGCCTTGGGAGGCTCACTACACGACTTCACATTCATTTTTTAGAGGATTGATGGCCTTTTGGCCCTTGGGCGGTACCTTGGGAGAGAATCCCTTGATTTATGGAGGAGGACGTTGGGTTTTCCTAGGTCAATATTGACTTTGTTGGTGGATTTACCACCTTTTATTTTTATTTTGGGAGTTAATTAAGTTAGTTATATTTAGATTCTCACTAGGAGGTTATTTTTTACCATTTAGGCTAAGTCAATTTGTTTCAATGGTCAAAATTAGTTATAAAGTGAGTTGTCTAGAATATTTTTGAATTATTTCAAAACTAATTTGGTGGATAACCTAAAGTGGTTTAGTATGTGGACATAAATCAAGTTGAGGGAGATCTATAAATACTCCCCACTTGATTTCATTTGAGAGAGGCTTTTTGGTGGAATGATACTATCTCTCTCTTGCCTAAGATTTTCGCTACACTAGTGTTATTGAGTATTTTGGATGGTGTGATTTTGCTTGGAGGCTTCATCATGTATTTTTCAATGCTTTATGTGTTGGGTATGTGTTATATTCTTTCCATGTGTGTGTGTGGGCACATCAGATTTGACAACGACGTCTGACGATCCCAACTTCCTTCGCTCTTTGTGTCGTGTGCACTGGGCACTTTCCTAGGGGGGGCAGGTTTCCCCCCCCCTGGTTACGCGTAGCGTTCGGCTCTGGGCAGTAGCCCGGAGCCAACAAGGTTCAGGGCAACACCGCGAATTTTTTTTTGTTTTGGGCAGTTTTTGCTATTTTAGCGATTTTTTGCTATTTTTAGCGGTTTTCTAAAGTAATCCCGGATTAAAGGATTAGGGTTTTGGTAGCTACAAAATACCTAAAATATTGTATATATTGTATTGTGAATGGTGAAATTAATACAATGAAGAGTTGAAAGGTGCAGCACCAAGGAAGACTGGTTTTATCCTGGTTAAGGGTTTCCAGCGTAAATCTCTGTGTACTATGTGTATGAGCCATTGAATAATTTTTGTTTTGCTTAAGAATCTGTATGCATTGTTTTACTTCACAGGTTTAAAACTTACATTATGGATGATTTCTTGAATAATGGTGTATATTACATGCTATTGTTATCATCTTCTTCAAATTTTATGGTGAGAAATTTCTATTTTGATTTGTCCATTGAAGCATTTGAAACCCTCATTAAAACAAATTGTCACTGTGCTTAAAATAACTTTGTTCTAAGAATAGCTCATAAACTACAACCTTGGAAATTTAATTTATTGATGAAGGTTTGTTGCAAGGACTAGGAGATTAACAACCTTGTTGCAGATTTTTGTCAATCTATTTTGACATACTGGGCTAGACGTTTTGCTTGATTAACCACTCTTGCAGGATAGGTAACTCTACAACCTACAAGGGAGAGATAAATCTTGGTCTTCCAGCCTTTCTCCAAGCATCTTTTGACTACATACACCCTAAGAATCAAGGCACTGGTTTGCATTGGAGATTGTGAAAAATAGCGCATTGGGATTCGTGATTTTCCACCAAAGTCAAAGTTTGATTTGATAGCTCAACTCGCCCCTCTAGGGCGACCCTATTGCCCACTTGGGTGAAATTTTTGAGGGCTCAAACCCCCTCAACCCCTTATTGTTGCATTTTATCCTAGTTTTACTAAACCTAGGTTGCTAGATCTTACTGATTTTTAGGTCAAAATTAACAAATAGATAGTCTAAATTGTATGGCTTGAGCAGGGCTTTAATTCCAACGGATTAGATTTCTGATTTAGTGGCTAGATAATCTGCTGTACCTCACTGAAAGCTACAGACATAAGGCTGAAATTTTATGCAGAAAATCAGTTCAGGACAGCTCACTTTAGTTCCTAGATTAGTGTGCTAATTTAGCTAGTTTTACTTCCTGGTTGATTGCTAATTATTCTTCAGTGTTTTGGTTGTTTTCTATAGCTGGTTGGATAGTTTTAGGTGAGTTTTTCTTTGCTGGTTTCTCTATTGCAATATGACATATCAGATCTGGTACATGCTTCAAATTGCCTGGAAATCATTGGATAGTGTGCTCTTTTCATTGGAAAGATATTGGAGATCATTTATCAAGTATTTTAAGTAAATGTTTAGAGCTCATTTAATGATTATCTTACTGATTAGAGTTATTTGCTGTTGTTACACATTATACCAGATCTGATTTGGACATAATAAGTGTTGAGAAGTCATTGGGTAATCACTATTTGGCATTACTAGCTCATTGGGAAAGTTGTCAAATATTTGTTTTACATTGTTATCTCTTAGTCTTCTTGGCAGATTTTGAAGTAAAGAGTTTATAGATCCTGCATTTCTACTGCTGTTATAAATATTTCAGATCAGATCTTACAGCCTATATTGTTAAGGACAAGTGTTAGAATATCATGAAATTGGATGTTTGAATGATATTGTTGTTCCATTGGATATAACTTTGGATTAAAGTTGATATATCATTTTCATTTCCATATTGATCCTTACATAAGATAATTTTATTGTTTACCATTTGTCCTTTCATCATTGGCAGGGTTGTTTTATTGGTTTTGGATCATACACATTTAGGGCAATTGACTAAATAGTCCTTGTAGGGTATTCATGCATCCATCCTTGTCCCACCCAAGACCGTACCAACCTTGTATCGTGATCCCTTAGGGCTCCTTGACCTTCATCAGTCATCTCCTCCAGGGGTCACCCGGGACTCTTCCTAAGGTGACAGTGGGTCGTAGTCTCAGTTTGTTGTCCATTTGTTGGGATCATGAGGGACTCTACACAATCTACAATCCGTGCGATAACAGCTCCCTCTTCCAATTCAATAGTGTGCTCAAATCCTCTATCGGGTGGTCTCCCTGGAGGTATCTACCCAAAAACTCAATCGTGTCTGCTCAGCAGTGTCTGTATGTCTGTATGATATTGATGGCTATTGTCTAAAGGTTTCTCAGTAGTGATCAAGCACTCTACTGCATAAGTGATATCCCCATGTCTGAAAATACCCTCCATTCATTTAGTTGAGACGATCCTGAGAGCATCATTTGACATGCCCCTGAAAACTACCTTCTTACCATCTGCTACTTTGAACTCCAACTCCATAGCTTGGTAATCCACCGAGTGTTTTCCTATGGAAACAAGCCATTGGACCCCCAATATGACATTAGTGTTTCGCAGTTCCATTACATAGAAGTCATCAGTGATTGTGTAGTTGCCCAATACAACTCGTAATTGTGGGATCTTTCGTGTGCAAGGCATAATGCGCCCACCAGCTACTACTCCCCTTATCTTTCTCAAAGAAATTTAAAATCTTTTGGGTTACTAGTTGCTTACCTTATCTTAGATATATTTCAGATTTCAAATCTTTCTTATCTAAGTATTAAGTTGGTTCAAAGGATCAGATCTAGAGTTCATGTTTCAATTTGTTATCTTAAACTAGATCTAGTCCAAGAAAAGTCAATTTTTTGCAATCAATTTACTTCTAAATATAAAGGCTGAAAATTGATTTGCTTTTAAAGATCTTTTAAGTTCATATCTAGCATCTGAGTGCTCTGGTATTTCTGTTTTAGAACAGCCACAAAAGACCCTAAGGAAACTAGCTTTCTAGCTTGAGTTCCTTAGTTCCTTTTTGCCGAATTTTGTAGAATTTAACTTTGAAAATTTTGTGGATTTTACTCATAACCCAAGACACTTCCAAAGTGTTTTTGGGCATATTTTCTCATCTTTTGTTCGCTGTTTTATGCAGGTTGACGAATAGATAGGAGGAAACTCTATTCGTTTTGGGCGGATTAGGAGCATCCGGGACCCCCGGGAGCACCTATTTTACTTGATAACTTCTTGTAAAGCATTGTAAAGACTTGTGACCCCCCTAATGAATGGTCACGGGTCGCTTCCATAATCATTGTGTAAAGATCATAATAAAATCAATGGGGCTACAAGCTCCCGTTCTTCTTTCCCCCTGGGGGAGCGGTGTTTTCGGTGGTGGTGTCATTTTTGCAAAGTTTTAGCTAAGATTTAATTTTGCATAAGTGAAGTAAGCTAAAGTTATCTTTATTCCATCACAAAGCACAATTAATTAGTTTAGATCAAATTTTCCTTTTTTGCAAGTAGAACACTAATTGCTAGATTAGCTTCATTTCCGCAATTTCAATTTGGCAAATAAACCATCCCCTCAGCGGCCTCGAAAGGGGCCTGGTTAGTGTGGATCTAGTAATTAGTCTCACATTTACTTTCTTGTCATAAAAATAAACCATCCCCTCAGCAACCTCGAAAGGGGCCTGGTCAGTGTGGATCTAGTAATTAGTCTCACATTTACTTTCTTGTCATAAAATAAACAAATTCCCCCTCAGCTCACAGTGCGGTTCCTGACCCTTCCAGTTGCGAGCTTGTCTCGATCTGTTAGGAGTAAGTTCATACACGTTGTGCTGGTCAGTGGTTGATAGTTTAATTAGGAAAACCCCCAAAGTAGTTAACTTAATGTGCGGGAAAACACCTTGAAATGACCTAAAAAGTAAGGGCTTCCCACCTGTTTTGGACATCCAGCAC
The DNA here is from genome assembly GCA_032191745.1 of Picea mariana. NCBI lineage: Eukaryota > Viridiplantae > Streptophyta > Pinopsida > Pinales > Pinaceae > Picea > Picea mariana. The sequence continues at coordinate 62,808 of JASDQU010818020.1, forward strand.
TTTGAGTGAGTTTTACTGGTGAGACCATTGGGTTTCGGTAAAGCTCTCCACAAGTTTCCAAGCAAAGAGTTAACCTCCAAGGAGGCCCAAACCATTTCATTAACTGAACATTAATTTATCCTAATAAAACACTCGAACTACATTGCCCACGATTCTCTTTAAGGCACTGGTCTCAATTTTCACACTCAGCAAAGCCACAGGCTTCATTTCAAGTTTGGTCATATATCTAATTTAAATGAAACTTGCACCTAACAATTGTTTCTCAATATCCTTTTGATGCAAGTACATGCTCATTTGATTATATATATCGTGGTGAATGTTTATTTCATGTTTTATTCAGTTTATGGTTGATGGTTTTGAAAGAATAATAAACTCCTAGATTTCAATTTTGTACTTAGCTTAAAAGCCTTAGTATATTTGTTAGGGACTACCCCCCTTGGCTTCGCTAGGAGTTGGCCTAGATGGAGGAGTTGAGGATTAGGTGACAACACCTTAACTCTCACTTGCCCCCAAGGACACACCGAGTGGATTGAAGATTTCTACCACGTCTCCCAGGTGTGTATAAGGCGGCAACAATCCCTACAATGATTTCGATTATCTCCGATATTTTGTAAAGATCTCCACATAACAAATTCATAGAAGAGTTTTTATAGTCCATAATTTTCAGCGTATTAAAATTTCAGATATTTTTCCAGGAGAAACTTATTAGGAAACAGAGTATCATGATATAGAGAACAATTGTTTTCTGGCTGGTACAGATGGTTAATCAATGCTTCATCCTCTTGTCTCAAAATGGTAATTGTTCACAAGAAAATCAATGCATAGTGTTATCCCCATTTTGTGGGATAACTAAGAAGATCATGTCTTGAGGCTCTCAAGTTGCAGATCTGTAGTGCCGAGAGATTACATGACCAACAGTATCCACTTGCATAAATGGAGACCCTTCTACCCACGATAGAGGTCACGATTTTCAGATGGCATCCACCACACCAGCTGGCTTCCGAGAGGCAATGGGCCTTGCTCCATGAGGTACAAGTCAAGTATTATGGTGAGTGTCATTTCAATATTTGAGGCATTTGAGTATGTTGTATCTTAGACTGCTTTAGATTTCATGACATATGCTTGGACATTATGCCTTTTGCCCTGTTTCTCCTTGGTGGTTAACATTTTTCCCTAGTAAGTGGTCTTCCTCAGGATTGGGTTTGCTACTAGGAACTCCCTTGAAGAGCCATCGTACCATTCCTGACCATACTTACCACTTTTCATCACTTAAACCCCCCATTTCCTTATCTCTTGGAATTTTAGGGTGTATTGACCCAAGAAGGGGTTGTCCCTCATTCTATGGGAAGAAGGGGTTGAATGCCCAGAGGAATTGTTGTTGGGTAAAATATAAAAGCCTATATATAAACCTTCCAGATGCTTCGCGCAGAGATCCCCCAAGAAAGCAATGAAACACTTATCTGTAAGAAAAGTGGGACCCACAAGAATAAAATGCTTAAAGGGTTAGTCGGAGGACAGGAGATCTCATCACGAGCCGGCAGGCCCGGCCTATCAGGATCATAGGTATCTAGCGGTATGACATTACCATCATCTGGCCACCAAGCCAAGGTTGTGGCTCTTAATTGTGTTATCCCCACTTTTTACGGATAACTAGGAGACCATGTCTCGAGGCCCACAGGTCCTAGACATGGAGTACCGAGAGCAGGATTGACCTGGGCATGGCTCTGGAGGGCCCACCTTTTCTTCATTCATCATCCTTGTCTTGTCAGCAGCAGCAACATCCATCATCATCGACTTGATCCTGTATCAGAAGAGGTTCTTGCTCCATGAGGTAATTGGTCCAGGTATCATGGTATGTGTCACTTTTGATCATTGAAACCTTTAAATATCTGCATCAGATTCCTTTTATCTCTAGCAACTGCTTGGATCTTACATTAGCCCACTTGACCATGCTTGGGGAAATTGACAGGGTGCCCTAGCAAGCCTATGTCCATAGGTCTTGGTTTGCCACTGGGGGAATTTCTGAAAAGCCATCGTCCCCTCCCATCATAACACCATTGTTTCATCTTATCTCCCGCTCATTTATCCCACTCCCCTTGTCCGGGCATTGGGTTGACCTATTTACAAGATTGCACCTTATCTCATGGGAAGAAGGGGCTAAAGGCCCAGAAGATAAAAGCAGCTGGTAAAAGACAAAAGCCTAGAAATAAAACCTCGAGATGCTTCGCCCAGGGATCCCCGAGAAGGCAGTAAAAAGCCTCTCAGCAAGAAACAAGAGGGACCCAGAAAATAACAAAACAAGACCTACTCAGAGGATAGGGGGTCTCATCACGAGTCAGCCTATGAGGTCCATGGGTACCTAACAGTATGACATTGGCACCATCTGGTTACCACGCCAGGGTAGTGACCTTTGGTTGCATGGCCAAGGGAAAGGGCGTCTCATCACGAGCCATCCTTCTCATCTCTGTGAAAGTACTTGTTGGTAACGTTGTCAGCTCTGGTCACCATGCCAAGGCAGTGTCCCCTGGTTAGTTCTTGAACAAAAAAGCAAATAAAAGAATAAAACAAGAATAAAAATAATAAAGGCAAGAACCGGCTTGGAAAAATGCATCCATGACAGGTACAACTCACCTTCTACAAAGACACCCACAGGTAACACTTATGCATCCTTGGCCCTCACTGCACCCACATGTTTGGACATCCCTAGCCACATCACCTCACTTACATGGCTTGGATGAGATCTTTCTGGAAACTTTCCTTTTCTTGTGGACACTGGCCCAATAAGACGCCTTGACCTTTTCTCCAACCTTGTATTGCGGTTATTTTTTGTAATGTCTTTGAGCTATTGACTGATGTATTAGGGGTTTTTTATGCATGTGTTTAATAATATTGATGATGAGATGTGATTGACATTGCTATGATCCCTGTGACTGATGAGCCCATGGAGGGCGTAGCTTTTGATGTGCAGGACCATGCCCTACGGACAGGTACCACTTGGACCGGTACACATGGGGAGATGACCAGTTCGGACCTCCATGGGGCTTGTTATCGCACAGTTTGTAGCTAGGTCAGATGGCTAGAGGATAGAGGCCAAACTGGCGTAACAGGAACCTACCCCACCCAATGTCACCACAATGGGGAGGTTCTTTCTATTCAGGGAGGTTAGCCCAGGGGAGACGTCCCCGGTAACCTGGGGTTTTGAAGAGGCCAGAGTATAAAGGTCAAAGTAAAAGTCCCTCCTCACATGTTACCACCAAGATCAGATAGTCCGGCTAATCAGCCAATAATGAAGTGTAGCCCCAAATGAGAACACCTGCCCGGAACAAGACAATAGAAAAACAATGTATACAGGCTATAATTCAATGGGTTAGTACTTCATATAACTATCTGATGTCAATAGATTGGCAATTATAACAATAGATATCAATGAGATCAGTGTTTATCAATATAGCAGTGGAATAATATCAATTCATCAGTAAATATTGAGATGATGTAGCAAACAATATATCCAATCAATCCTTTACTCAATAAATGCTTTAAAACACCATCTAATTGCTTATCGACAGAAAATGCTACGTCAAGATGGAATAACCAAGTGTGACATCCGCTTATTAGGGTTAGTAATTAGTTAGGGTTTCAAATTATAAAAGTTTTAAGAGTTGTTTGAGCACTATCACTTCAACGTTGGGGACCTGAGATCAGTGCCTAGGGGTAGATGGAGTCAATTTAAGAGAGGGCACAAAGGTTGAAGGGAATAGGCTAAGGACTAGAGGGAAGGGTTCTGAAGTGCTGCAATGGCAGGGCCCCAGAATCAAAACCCTAGGGAAAAAAGGCTCACTCCGGTGTTGCTTAAGCAAGGCCTCGTGCTCTTTCCTCCTTCCTTAGGTCAAACTTGGCAAACGGATAGCATAAAAGACAAGTCAAGACAAGAGAGTGAGGTGAGGGAGAGTGTTGCAAAGGCAAGGCCCTATCACCAAACCCTAGAAGCAGGACGACCCTAGGTGTAGTTAACCTAGGCCTGAGACGTCTCCTCCTTCTTGACTCTTAAAAGGCACGGCTAGCACAAGGGAAGAAGCAATAAGAGTGTAGCAATGGCTAGGCTCTTCCCTCCTTCTTCAATGGCTGAATATTTCTCTTTTAGGGGATATGAAACAAGGACCTACTTGTGTGCTTGTCACCTAGGGTTTTAAATCAGCAAAGTTTATAGATAAATGCAAGAATATAAGCCTACAACCATTCAATTAAAAAATTTTGCAGAAAAAACACTTACATATCATGAAGAAATAGCATTGCAAACCCTAGTTGTAAACCTTCCTTCAAGAGAAATGCCAAAAATACCAAGAAAATCCTTCCTTCAACAAGTGTGCTTCACTTAAAAGATGAAATACCCCAACAAGGGCACAAAAATCAGATCTCACAAGAGAGTGAGTGATGTGTTATGTCAAAATGAGGGAAAAACTCCTCAATATATACTGTATCATGACCTTTAATTAAATTTAGGTCATTAAAAATAGCCGACAAGGCTACAAACCAAAATTATACTGTTTTTACATTTAATTGTCAAATCAAAGCCCTAACTGAGCATAAGCAAGACGTCAAGCCCTACTGAGGGAGACGTTAGCCCCTTTTTAGGGCAAATGCAGCACAAAATGATAAAACGTTGGCCCTCTTTGGGCCTCCCAACCATGCCACACGTGCCAGCTGCCTTGTCAAACTGTCACACGCTCAAGGTGATGTCAATGGCTCCTAGGTGACATCCTGGGCCATCAAAGGGAAACGTTCCACTGGAAGTGGGTCAACCCCCCTAGGTTGGGCTCAGCCAAAGTGTCCCTGATGGAACGTCCTTCTTCTCCTCAGGTGCAAAAGCTCAATCAAGCACTGTCCTGTCTCTGCCCCTGATGGGGTCTCAACAACCATCTGATGGGCTCTTCAGCCCCATGGAGGTCCAAACTAATCATCTCCCCATGTGTACCGGTCCATGTGGTACCTGTCCGTCGGGCAAGGTCCTGCACATCAAAAACTTTGCCCTCCATGGGCTCAATAGTCACAAGGATCATAGCAATGTTAATCACGTCTCATCATTAATATTATTAGACATATGCATAAAAACCCTGATATATCATCCAATAGCTCAAAGATATTACAAAGACCTACAATACAAGGTTGAAGAAAAAGACAAGACACCCTATTGGGCTAGTATCCATAAGGAAAGGAAAGCCTCCAAGGGGTATCATCCAAGCCATGTAGAATGAGGTGATGTGGATAAGGGATGTCCAGACATACGGGTAGAGTGAAAGACAGGGATGCATGATATTACCTGTGGGTGCCTTTGTAGAAGGCAAGTTGTACCCGTCATGAATGCAATTTTTTCCAAGCCCTTTCTTGCCTTTATTCTTTCTTTTCTTTATTTGCTTTTCCCTTTGTTTTATCTCAAGGACTAACTAGAGGACACTGCCTTGGCATGGTGACCAGAGCTGACTGTGTTACCCACAAGCACTTTCACAGAGATGATAAGGTTGGCTCATGATGAGACCCCCTTTCCCTTGGCCATGCAACCAAAGGTCACTGCCCTGGCGTGGAAACCAGATGGTGGCAATGTCATGTTGTTAGGTACCCATCAACATAATAGGCTGGCTCGTGATGAGACCCCCTATCCTCTTAGCTAGGTCTTGTTTTTTGTTATTTTTCTTCGGGTCCCTCTTGTTTCTTGCTGAGAGGTTTTTTATTGCCTTCTCGGGGATCCCTGAGCGAGGCATCTCAAGGTTTCATTTTTATGGCTTTTATCTTTTACCAGCTGCTTTTATCTTCTGGGCCTTTAGCCCCTTCTTCCCACGAGATAAGGTGCAACCCTACAAACAGATCATCCTAATGCCCGTACTAGGGGAATGGGACAGATGAGCGGGAGATAAGATGAAAAAGTGATGATATGATGGGAGCGGACGATGGCTCTTCAGAAATCCCTCCGATGGCAAACCAAAACCTATGGGTACAGGCTTGCTAGGACACCCTGTCAATCCCCTCAACAATGGTCAAGTGAGTTAATGTAAGATCCAAGCAGTTGTTAGAAATAAAAGGAGTAAGATGCATATATCTAAAGGTTATAATGATCAAAGGTGACACATACCATGATACCTGGACCAATTACCTCATGGAGCAAGAGCCTTCTCTGATACAAGACCAGGCCAATGGTGATGAATGCTGTTGCTGCTGAAAAAACAAATCTAATGAAAGAAGAGAAGGATGGGCCCTCCAGGGCCATGCTCAGGTCAATCCTGCTCTCGGTACTCCATGTCTAGGACCTGTGGGCCTCGAGACATGATCTCCTAGTTATCCCTAGAAATCGGGGATAACAAGGCTGAAGAGCCCACCAAATGGATGTTGAGACCCCATCAGGGGGCAGAGACAGGACAGAGTTTGATCAGGGGTTTTGCACCTGACAGGAAGAGGACGTTCCACCAGAGACACTCTGGCAAGACTAGACCTAGGGGGAATGACCCCTTTTCAGTGGAACGCTAGCCTTGGAAGGCTTAGGACGTCCCCATCTTCACCATGACGTCATCCAGCTTCATGGACACTTTTGGAGACAGACTGGGCAGCAGTGGCACGTGTGGCATGTTGGAGAGGCCCCTGGAGGGGCTAACGTTTTGCTTCTGGATGCTGCACTGGCCCTAGAAAGGGCTAACGTCTCCCTCAGAGGGGCTTGACGTCTCACCTTTTGCTTGATTAGGGTTTTACTTAGCATTTAAAGTAAAAACAGTATTATTTTGGTATTATGGCCTTATCGGCCTTTTTATGACCTAAAAAGTAAATTAGGTCATTGATACACTATATATTGAGGGTTTTCACTCTCATTTTGATCATCATCTTTCACTCACCACTTGGTGAGGTCTGAAATTTGCACACTACTTTAGGGTTTTGGCTGATTTAGTGAGGCGCACTTGTTGAAGGAAGATTCTCTTGGCATTTTTTGGCATTTCTCTTGATGGAAGGTGTTACAACTAGGGTTTGCTATGATGTTTCTTGGTGAAATGTAAGTGAAATTCTGCAAAACTTCTTGATTGAATGGTTGTATTGTTATTACTTGCATTTATTATTATAAATTTGTTGCATAAACCCTAGGTGACAAGCACACATAATTGGTCCTTGTCTCATGTCCCCGTCAAGATTTCTAGCCATTTTGTTTGTTGAAGTGAGATAGAGCCTTGCCATTGAAACACTCTACTCTTTCATGCTGAAGAGGATTGAGTCTAGCCTTAGCTACACTCATTTTTCCCCTCTTCATGTGCTAGTCGTACGTTCCAGAGCTCAAGAAGGAGGAGACGTCCCAGGCCTAGGTTATCTACACTTAGGGTCGTTTTCTTCTAGGGTTTGATGATAGAGCCTTGTTGTAGCAACACTCTCCCTCGTTTGACTCTCCTGTCTTGACTTTACCTTTCATGCTAGCTGTTTGCCATCTAATGAAGGAGGAGAGAGCATGAGGCCTTGCCATAGCAACACCAGAGTGAGCCTCTCTCCTCTAGGGTTTTGTCTCTGAGGCCTTGCCATAGCAACACTTCAGAGCTCTTCCCTCCAGTCCTTAGCCATCCTCCTTCAACTCCTGCGTCCTTCATTATTGACTCCATTTAACCCTAAAGGCACTGATCTAAGACCTCAAACGTTGAAGTAGAACCTGATCTAAACACTTTTAATACCTTTGAATTGAAACCCTAACTGCACTAACCCTAGTTCTACCTAACCCTACTAACCCTGAATGTTGATGTCACTCCTTGCTATTATATCATTGATGCAGCAACGTTTTGTCTATGAGCAATTGAATGGTAGTTGAGGGCATTTATTGGATTAAGTGTTGATTGATTATATTGAATGCCATATCGTTCTTGTATTTATTGACAAGTAATATTTTTATCATTGCTATTTTGTAAACATTGACTTCGTCAACATTTACTTTTTAAATTGCTTATATTGAATATCAGATAGTCACTGATTTATATGAAGTACTAACCAAGATTGCACGTATCAGTTTCCTTGTTGTGTTGTCTCAAGCAGGTGCTTTTCTTTTCTTTGGTTATACTTTATTATTGGTTGTTTAGCCGGGACTATCTGGTTGGCGGTGATCTGTGAAAGGGGGAACTTGTCCTTGTCCTATTATCCTTTGCCCTTTCAAAACCCCAGGTCACCGGGGACGTCTCCCCTGAGTCGAGCCTCCCTAAAGAGAAAGAACCTTCCCATCATGGTGACATTGGGTGGGATAGGTTCTTGTTACGCCAGTTTGGCCCTCTACCTTATAGCCTTTTATCCTAGTTACAAACTGCGCGATAACAAGTTGCACATCTAAGAGAAAGGGGGTCTCATCATGAGCCAACCTTCTCATTTCCGCAAGGTATTTGTAAGTGACACTGTCATTATTTGGACACCACGCCAGGACAATGGCCTTCAACTCATCCTTGAAACATGAAAGAAACAAAGAATGGAAAAATGATAGGCTTGGAAAAATTGCATTGCAAACGAAAGGTGTCACACACCCTCTACAAAGGCACCCATGAAGGAGACACTACAACCCCTTATATGTCATGAACCCCATGCCCATTGAGTCTTGACCCTTAACCACTTCATCCACTTTACATGGCTTAGAGAGGGATCATTTGGGAAACATTCCTTGACCTAGGAAAGATCTACCCAATAGGACACCTTGTCAACCCTCCCATATCCAAGCTTGGCAAGTCACATAATGTCTTTGAGCACTTAATTGTTTGACAGGGTAATCTTTGATGCACATGCTTAGGTGGCTCATTTATTGACTTGATTTACTTATCATGATATTTTGACTTGAGATCCTTGGAGGGCATGCTTATTTGTCTTTGCAGGACCTAGTTGGTGGACAGTTTTGGAGGAACAAGCCTAGCTTGGGCTTCCATGGGGCTTGAAGCCCATAGGTGGATGCCAAGGGCCCGCGTGCCGGATGAGAGAGACATACCTTCAGAGGCCTAGAAAACATTGTGGACGACATAACCTAGCCCTCACATGCCAAACATTTTGCCTAGGAGAGAAAAACATCACCTTTGAAGGCATGACATCATCTAGGAGGGTTAGGGTTTGGTGGTGAAGTTGTTATTCATTGACACAAGGACGTTTTGAGGAAAATGAGGCTTTGACCGTGAAGAAATGACCTGGATGATTGACATGTGGCTTTGGGAAGCCCAACTACACTCTTCCAACACCAACGACTTGCTCCTAGGGTCAAAACGTCCCCTAAAGTGGTGACGTCACCTTAAGTTAGGGTTTCTTTTTGTGTAAAAGTTAATTTTAAGTAAATTGTTTAATATTATTTGTTTAAAGGGGCAAGATTAGGGTTGTTGACCCCTAGTCTTGTGGTTTACCCTAAAGTTATGTGGACAAACTATTTTCGAGACATTTTGTATAAAAAGAGATCATAAGATCCCATTTTAAATCATAGCCCTCCCTTGTAGAGAAGGATACTTGGACTGAAATTTTCGCTATCTTTGGTTATTTTCTTTCTTGTGCTCTTGTGTATGGCTATTTTCTTGGTTATTGGTTGATGGAAGTGATGCGCTAGCCTTGGAAGGCTCTTCTTTGCTATTGTGGTGGTTTATCTTAGCATTTTCCTTGAATTGGTAAGGCTTTTTTGCATTGTATTATCATTTGAGTTCAAGACAAGGTTATTTTGCTAGAGCTAGGTGGGAAGTGTAAGGGCATACACCCCCACCTTAGCCTCCATCATTTTATGCTTAGATTTTATTGGTTTAACAAGGGTTTGCTAAGAGAAATATAAATGCATACACCCTCTTAGCCTAAACCCTAGCTAGGGATACTTGCCTTAGGGAGTAAGAGGATTTACACCCGCAAGGAGGTAGTACCTCTAGCTCTTTATTTGCTTGACTCCATTAACCCAATCACTGAAGGCCACTAGTCATTACTTGTTGCATTGGAGAAATAAATTGTTACTTTGGGAAACGTGAAATTTCGTGATTTTGAAGTTGTTCCTAGTGGAATCAAATCTATGCTATATATGCTTGCTTGAGCCACTCGGGCATTTCATTTCTCCAAGTATTTTTTGTTGTTGTTACAAATTTAACCTACGGCCATTACGTCTGCAGAAAACCCTAACTAAACTCTTCAATAACTCCTAATTTAACCATTGAAAATTACCTAAAATCTGCCCACATAATCTACTAAGTACAACGCATCTTTTGGCAAGTTTTGAGTTAGTTTTAGTAGTTAAATCTCTTTCTGTAATAACAAGTTTGTTACAGCCATAAGGCTGATAAATATCGCTGCAGTTACCTTTTTATGACAGCCTTGCTTTTTGTGCTAAAGTCTTGTTCTATCATTGTTGAGCTAAACTAGTTTTTACTAGCTTGTCTCGTGCTTATTCAATTGGACTTTTAGCACTTATATTGCAGCCCTTATTTTCTTTTATTTGCTGATATATATCATTGATTGTTGTTGCAATTAGGGACAGCAAGCTTAACTTGTTTGTCCACCTAACATTACTATATGCAAGTGTAGCTTTTCTTGTGTCTCGGGCAGGTACAAACACCTTTTGTAGGCATCTAAAGACTTGGCAACCTTAAACCACCCAGAGATGAGTCATCAAAGCCATCTTTCATCTTCCATTATTGACCTTTAGGGGGATACTTCTCTTCCTTCCACTCCATCCATCTCAATCCCCCCAGGGTTACCAGGATCGTCTCCCTAGACTGACCTGGTCACCCTTGAAGTGCGGAACCTATATCGAGGTGACATTGGGTATAGTGTCCCTTAGTTGTCGTCACTTGGTGGTTGGGTTGAGCTTTGCCCAACCTACAACTTGTGCAATAACACATAGAACATAGAACTGAGAAAAGGAGTAACATGTACATGATCCTTAGTTCGTAAACTCAATCATGTATCATAAATTTCTCCCTTGCACTCAATGTTAATCAATGTTTCATCTTCTTGTCTCAAAATAGAAGTACTGACATAAAAAACACACAATACAAATAAGTAAAGTAGCAAAATGTACATAAACCTTTGCCCCTCAAGTCAATAGTGGGTAGTATAAATTGACCTTCAAAAAATTTGCTCGCTTGCATTAACCATAAATTTTACAAAATCACCTTCTGCTGTATATATCCGTTTCATATCATCAAGAGGTACTAAACGACTGGTTGAAATAAAGCATGACTTATAGTTACCATAATATTCATCTTCCATAACTGTACACCTAGCCTTTCTAAAACGAAAATGGAATCGGTGGGGCGCAGGGTAGACTTGAGATACCTGACACAAATGAGAGTCCTGGCATATCTGCTTCCCTGCAACCAAAATCATGATTTGATTTACTGATGATGATGCTGTGTAAATGATGCTCGAATTCCTTTTAGAAAGGTTAACATCTGAATCGCATCAAATTCATTTCCGCCAAACTTCGAAATAAAGACTTTCGCATACCACAATCTTATACCAGCTTATGAATTCACACTTGCTTGGATGTAAGACACAGATTTTGTAAATTCGCGCTTGACTAGTCTGTATATTATGGCAATGGAAAGAACTCAAGAATTAGCCACAACAAACTCGGTAAATTAATCGACATGTATGGATTTGATGCTATTAAATTTCAATATTAAAGATAAATCCTAATTTGATATAGAGAATAAAGTCAAATCATAATGACAAATGTTTAATGTTTCTTTTTAATTTAGAAGTTATATATTCTAAGTTTAATTTAGAGGTTATATATTCCAATCTGTAGGAGTATAGTACGTATATCTCATTAGATCAAGGAGTGAAATTCCTGTGTGGAAGCGTCTTTTATCCACAAATAAATTTTATTTGACAATTGGTAAATCATAACATTAAAAATGATTATTATTTTAAAAATAATTAATTAAACACCATTTAAAATATCAATTTGATCATTTACATACAAAAAAATATATAATATATATATTATTAATTATCATTAAATATGAAAGTTTATCTTTTCAAGTTGATGGTGTTCAAGAGTTTGTCCCATGTGGCAGCTAGGGCTCTAGGGCTCTGTGTGTAGAGACTTATTTTTGCCCCAATCCGACCTCCATGTTTGGTATTCTTCTTCTCGGTTTCTTTCTTTATTCCCCCTCCTATGTCACAATTGCACAGTCTGGTTCCTCACCCCATGTGATTTCCCCTACAAACATGGCCACAGTCATTTCAACTTCAACCCCCTATGGTGCACCTAGTATTCTAGAAGAAAACATTCCAAGCTCCAACAGTCGGTTGGCTCCTTCAATTCCGACTCAATCTCTAGCTCTAGCTACAAGTGGTATCCTAGGTAAGGCCTCTTTTAAAGATGTTGTGCAAAATTTTCATCATTCTTCTTCTCATTTATTGGTTCAGGAAGCTCGAGCTCCTTCTATTTTGGTAGTGAAAGATGTTGTAACTAAGGTGGCCTTTTACAGTACAAATGTACTTGTTTGTCGTTTTAACGATCTTTGGCCGCATCTTGTTGATTTGCATTACTGGGTTTTAAACTATTGGCAACACAAGTTAAAAGAAGATGCTTTCATTTACCCTTGTACAAAGGGGTTCTTCATGATTGTGTTTGATCTAGCTAAAAATAGAGATTTCGTTTTAAAATCAGGTCCTTGGTTTTGGGGGAAATCTAGATAATGCTTGAAACCCTAGACTCTATCCTTTGATTCATTAATAGATACTATGTCCATGGCTCTAATTTGGGTTAGACTTCCAAATATGCCTTTGCATCTTTGGGGTTTACCCTCTCTGCGAGCTATTGGTAATGCTCTTGGAAAATTCCATTACAGAAGTGAAGAAACTAAGAGCCACGGTATCACTACTTATGCTTGAATCTATGTGGAAATGGACTTCAGCAAAGGGTTTCCAATTGAAATAAACTTGATAGGTGAAAACTTCTCCTGGTCTCAAAGGTTGGACTACGAAAATGTATATTTACGATGCAGAGTTTGTTTTGAAACGTGACATTTTGCAATGCATTGCCCAAAAGGGCCAAGGCAAGCAAAGAAACATCAACATAAGTCAACATGGTGGGTTGGCGCTAAAGCATAACATCAAGTGATTAGAAAGATTGAGCCAGTTGAAATGGACCTCCCTTCTAATGAGCAAGAAGTGAAATCACAAGATTCAGTGAAAGAGGAAATTTATATTCCCCCGCATCTAAATTAGGAAGCATTAAAAGAGCAAGATGTGGTACCTCAAGATCTTGTGGAAGAGGAATCTACTATTCCCCTAGATTTGGACTAAGAAGTAGAAAATCTTGCTTAGTCCTCAAACAAAAGGAAAGTTGGACAGTCCAGGTGGAAGAGAGGGAGTCCCCAAACCAATCAGAGCCTCCAGATCAAGGCAAGAAATGTTGGAGGAAGCAACTCTGAATTTATCGAAAACAAAGGAAGTTTGGAATATATTAGTAAAAAAGAAAATATCTCCCTTAATAGCAGAGTCAGTGGTGACAAGAAGTCGAACATGTAACAACAAGCAAGTTTTTGATAATGTTTTTTAAAGTCATTTGTATTTTGAATTTTTTCTATAAATAATATATCTGCATTATCAATATTTGTGTACCAATAATAAAACTGAAAAATATCTTATCTAAAGTAAAAGATAAAAGAATTATGTTTATTAAAATAAAAGATAAAGGAATTGTGTTTATTATGTTTACAAAAACTTTTTTGAAACATGTCAAACTCTCTTTATTGACTACTAATTTTAACTACTATTAATACAATATTTCCCAATCTCTCATTCATATATATATATATATATATATATATATATATATATATAATGATTGCATAATTAATATTATACACTTTCTAAAAGACCGATAAAGAAAATTTGTAAGCACATTATTTCTATGTAGCTTTGGAATTCTCAAACATATCAACATTGTCGTTATATATTTATGATAAATCAATTATCACATAGTGAAACTTTGTAGGGCTTCTTTTGGTTATGAAWTGTATTTTTACTCGTGGTATTTACAAGAAGTTGAAACATTTGAAAAAATAAGAAATTTATTATTAATTAGCATACCCCTGCTAATGAGAATGACGAAGTAATAAAAGTGAAATAAATAAAGTTTATAAATAAAACCTATTTAATAGCAATAAAAAGTTACATATATGTATCATCCAATCCAATATACATAAGTGGTATTTTAAAAGACTAACCTCATTTGAAAACCTTAAACAATAAATAAAGTTTATAAATAAAACCTATTTAATAGCAATAAAAAGTTACATACATGTATCATCCAATATACATAAGTGGCATTTTAAAAGATTAATCTCATTTGAAAACCTTAAACAAGAGAAACTAATTGTGTTTTTTTATTTTTTATATAAACCTTTAAATGAATTTTAAATCATAATATTCATTCTTATATAATCCAAGGGCATATATTCATGTTCAATTTGCAATATGTGTTCAATTGAATATTTGTAAAATTATTTTCAATAACATAAATAATTCCATTAAAAATAAAAATAAATAAATAATGTTATCAATAACTATAATTTGACAATTCTTTATAATCGTAATGATAAAAATTTGAATATGAATTTGTTATCAATAATTATTAGATCCCCGGATGGGGTGACACGAGGCTTAGCACTAAGCCCGGGCATAAATGCCGATGGCCGCCACCCACAGGTATGCATTTACGATGGTGGACGACCATAGCTGCAACTATACGATGGAGGGACTCCTCCCTCGCGCGACCATTTACGCCCACTACGTACTCAGCATGATAGGGGTTAAAGGCGGACAGGTGACCTCGGCTTCTGGTTATGTGCTTTCCTATGAGCCCGGACAAAGCGGGACTGCTTCGGCTTCGGCTCTGCTCTTCGCTCGGATGCTCTAGTGCAGTCTTGCACTCCTCTTGTCCTGGCTCACCACCCTTTCGTTGCATCTTGGCAAGGATTCTCCGAGCAGTTTGTCTTTGTGGGTGCCGAGACAGAGTCGGTCTGCTCGTGCTCTGTACCTGCTACCACTCAATTCCTGGCTTTTCATATTATCACTGCAACTGCTTTGTATATTCATTCATTCCCTGGATACTATGGTTAGAAAACGAGGCAGGCCTCACTGTGGCTCAGCCTGGGATGCCCACAAGTCGCAGCAGCGATGGAAAGAGAAATTGGAACGCGCTCTGGCATTGGCGACCTCCATGCTTCGGAAGAAGGCTCGGGCTAAGAAATTGGCGTTGCTCGCCACCATTGCAGAGACGGGAGTTGGTTGTAGCAGAGAGGCCACGACAATTAAACCGGGAGAATGGCAGGAGGCTGGGACAAAGGATGTGTATCCCACCTGTTTCACGGAGGAAGACCCGTTTATGGAGGACCTGTCGACTGCAAAGGAGCCCCGTACCATAGAGGCGACCCGCCGGGAGGAAAGCAAGCCTAATTTGGTTCAGGAAGACGACTTCCCCGGCTGCATTGTTGAAGAAATTCCTTGGCCGGGTGATAACAATCCTACCAGCCACGAAATGCAGGCAACTGGAGCAAAGTTGAATGTGGATACCATTCGCTCGGTGAGGACGGCTGCAGGGGATGATGCAGGGCAGAGGGAGTTCGAAGCTGGAAGTGGTGCGACAGTGGATGTGAGGAATGTTCCCCTCAGCAACGTTGGTGGCGGTCTGCATGGCTCTCTCCTCCGTGCGGAGCACCTGGCCCTGGTGTTCGAGCTCCGAGGCCACATGTCAGACTTGGAGCATAGGGCCCTTCTCATGGGCCAGCGCCTGGACATGCTTCTCGACACATATTCCAATGTTCCATCTCAGCGGAAGTGCCCCCTCTGTGCGCAGGCTTTTGCCATCCCGGCTGGGTCCACGTGGCAGACTGAAGATGGCGACAGGTCACCGGGTACCTAGGTTTTATGCTCTCTTGGTTTTTAGTCTTTTCATGTTACTGTTTTATGTTCATTTGGACTATAGGCATCTGTCATGGTTTCCTTTGGGTAGGACAGATGCTACTCTATTACCTGTTTTATCATACAACTGTTATTTGCTCTCCACTTATGCTGGTTTCTGGTAATCGACAGCATTTTTGGTGACTTAGACCCATGCCACTGTATATCTTGTCAAAGTTTTTGTTAATCTAATATAGCAGGCTCTACCTTTTTTATTTAAAATAATAATAATTATTATTAGATTGTTATAATAGTATAGGATAAACATATAATATTTTACTTTTAGTCAATTTAATATGGATATGGATATGATTAAATATTTTGTTCTTTAGTTGTATTGATTTTACAAATATCATTTTAAATTTATTTTTACTTTACATTTATTAAACATAAAGAAAAATTAAATGAAATAATTGAAATTCAAGTTTATAGATCATTAAAAAATATACATATATATACATTTTACTCACAATTTGAGGAAAGTAGAGGACTGAGAATACAAAATTTTGATTTTGTAGTTGTATTGATTTTACAAATGTTATCATAAATTTATTTTTACTTTTCTAAATATGGAGAAAAAATAAAAGAAAGAATTGAAATTCAATTTTCCAAGTAAATACTTATAAGAACTTTTTTTTTCCCAAAAGAAATTACTCAATTTTATAAAGGTATAAAATCTTTTACAGTTGCTCTGTATCCAGTCAAGGCTGAATGACAAAAGACATAACAATACTGTCCAAGTATATAAGCTTGCAGAGAGACTTCCAGACAGAGGAAAACATACAGCCAAACATGTAAGAGTAACTAACATATAACAAGACCTGTGAATCAGTTCACCGAGGCAAGTAAGCAATAAGTCTCAACCAGAGTCGACATCCGCCTTCATATTGCCTCGGAATTAAATAGACTGTCCCGGCGCCTCCAGAAGAAGAGTCTGACCAGAGAGAATGAAATCACAGTCAATAGTCACAGCCTGTCACCAGAGCCACACCGTTTGAAGGATGCCGAGTATATCAATGTGCAGGCTGCTACATCGAGAACATTCAAAATCTTGAGAGGTAGGATGCCATAAACAAAAGTCTATACAGACTTCAAATCCAAGCATCTGAAAAGATCAGAAGAGAGAAACGATGCACATGAGGAACAACCAATGCAAATGGTCACTAGAGCCACACCGTGAATAGGTGCTGTGAAAATCAATATGCAGGTTGCCACACCAGGAGCAATCAATCGCTTGTTTGAAGGATGCCACTAACAAATTCTAATACAAACATCAATGCCAAGCATCTGAAGGGATCAGAAGAGAAAAGTTGCACATGGAGTACGACCGATGCATCAATCTTGAATTAAGCTTCAAAAAGATTATAGAAGGAAGTTGTACTCTCTATTCCTCTGTCATAATGGTTGATAGCCAATCTGCCCACCAATTGCTAGAGAGCTCTCTTAGAGAGTGTATCTGCTTCAGAATTAAAGGTTATGTGGAGATGTCGGAAGTGGATATTTGTGAAAGAGCGAGCCAGTAGGAGGGTTTTATGTTTCCAGCCCTCTACGTGGGAGGAATGTAGAGAGCACACACCATTAATCCAGTCGATGATAACCTTAGAGTCACCAATGACCTGTAGATGATCAAGGGACCACATGGAGGCCAACAATAGAGTTGTCCATAAGCCAAGTAGCTCGGCCTTAGTATTCGTACCCCTACCACAACAAAGTGACCATTTTGTAATTCTCTCTGGGTGTGATTTGAAGGTGCCACCAGCACCACAACACATGCCGGACGACTGTGCCGCTCCATCAAAGAAATCTATAGAGTGGCCTGCTGGTAATATAAGGTCCACCCCTTTGTGTGGAGGCTTCAAGTCTGAAGATTTCTTCCAAAAGAAGGAGACTTGAGTTCTGTGGCAGACCGCCCAAGGAGAATGGGCAGTATCCTCAAAGAGCGCCTTATTACGCTCTAGCCAAATGTGCCAGCAAATTAAAACTGCCAGGGTAGGAGGCGCTGCTTGGAGAAAGAACTTATCTAAACCCATTTATTTTGTATACCTCCAAGAGTGATCTATTCTATAAGTTTTCATTAGACATTGTACTGGTATATATTGGTAGTCATATTTTCTAAAAGATTTGGTGAAAGAAACTTGTATTTTATTAATTTCATTAAACATTGTACTTCATCAAATTGTAAGATTTTCTAAAAGATTTGGTGAACCAAACTTGTATTTTGTTAGTGGCTGGATTTTGTATATTAATTGTCAAATTGCAAGAGATTTTAAAAATTTTAGTGAAAGAGACGAATATTTAAAAAGAAAAATTGGTGAATGAAACTTATATTTCATTAAATGTTACAACTATATAAATATTGGTTATCCTCAAATTGTAAGTTTTGCAAAAGGATATACTGAACAAGAATATGTGGAATAGGGTTATTATATCATTTTGGTTGAAATTTTCATTTGAATATAAAGTTGGTATTCAGTAATTGTAAATTGTAATCTTGACTATCAGAGTTATGAATTTATCCAAATATTCAAATTCAAATTCAAATTGAGCAATGCAAATTGTATTTCTATC
Source organism: Picea mariana (assembly GCA_032191745.1). Lineage (NCBI taxonomy): Eukaryota > Viridiplantae > Streptophyta > Pinopsida > Pinales > Pinaceae > Picea > Picea mariana. The sequence continues at coordinate 81,300 of JASDQU010818020.1, forward strand.
TATCCTTTGACCATCAGAAGCAAACATATACGAAACAATTTTTTAACCACCCGAATCAGACAAATACGGGGCAATTTGATGATCTGTACCAAACGCCAAATCTAAATATCATAAAACTATTAGAGTTGATGGTGTTGTAATGTAAGGCGACATTTTGAACTTGAGATCAATGTTTAATAGCATTTATATCTTCACTCACCAAACCATTTCTAGTGAATTGTATTATGGATTTATTTTATTGTGTATAAATGTTTGAGAGAAAGAGTATTGTTCATCATCTACTCATTTTTTTCTTATTAAAATTCGAAATGCATACTACTTTAACTTCAGAGTTCTTTCATAAGGTTGTGGAACAACTAAATGCAAAGGTGAAAGTATAAATTGAGTGGTTTCTATGTAAAAAGGAGATTTTTGTGCACTTTAACTTGGGAGGTCTTCCCAAAAAATTCCCAAAAAATTGTGAAACTAACTAAATGCAAAGGTGAAGTTATAAATTGAGTTGTTTCTATTAAAATGAAGACTTTTGTTACATTGGTTCTTGGAAGAATTAATCCACACCTTTGAAAGGGTATGTGAATGTGGCTTAGTGGTATAAGAATGGAAGGGTTTAGTATTGGTACCTTCCCTAATATCTTTTCATCTAATATTTTTGTCTTTGCCTAGCCAGTTTTCTTTGTATCTATATTGTGGTTGTTAGATGTTTATATCTATCTGCAATACTAAGTCATTTGCATAGTGCTTAGGATAATATTACTCTATTAAACATAGTTTTATTCACAATATAGAGACTGAATAGAAGAATTTCATTACAATTATAGTCCTGATGTTTTTCATGTGTAAATTATCTATTTTATTAAGACATAGAGACATAATAGAAGAATTTCACTACAATTGTAGACCCGAGCTCTCTGCATTTGTAAATTAGCTATATTTTAATATAACTTTTTTCTTTTTAAACAAAGATTTGTTGGAGGCCCTTTTAAAGCATCAGTGGGATTGAGGAGCATGACATTTCATTTACAATAAATACAAACCTGTCAATCTTCCTCAAATAAAAACTTAAATTGATGATGGTTGTCATAATCCTTTCATGTAAACTTATTTTTCCATTTTGTGACCTTGAGACAGATAAGTGTACATGTAAACATTTCCAGAGAAAAATATGAATACAATTTTTGGAAATTCTTTTGGCTCGTGGAAATTCTTCATTTGAGCTTTATAATGGTGCTCTATGTACTACTTTGCGGCAATAGGTTTAGGGTCATCTTTACCCTTTTTCTCTTCCTTTGTTTTTCTCCAAGGCCCCTTTATGCTTGTGGATTTTGGGTGAATCCAATGTTTCGTGGGACATCTACACAATTAGTCAAAACCACAAGCCTTTATTGCAAAATCAACAAAAGAAAGTTAAAACGAACAAATAGAATACCCAAGTAATTTGAGTGAAGTTTTCACATTAATGTTGTTAATTAGAACCACAAATATATTGCAATTAAAATGATCTTACATCTCACTAAGCCCCATCCAACAATCCTCTTTGATTTGGATAAAGTTAACAATATTTTTTTCCTAAGAAACAAATAAAATTAACAACTTTGAAAATACTCTTGAAATTATATTCATGTTAACTTGTATCACATGTAAAATTAATATTTATATTTATATTTCTTATTTTAAAAATATAAATAAGATTTAAAATAAACAAAATATATTTTTAACTTTTAAATAAATCTATTATAAAAATAAGAAAGATATCAACATATAAAAAAAAACTTACTTAAAAAAACTTTAAAATATCACATTTAAAAAACAAATTAATATTTTTCATTTAAATATAATAATGAATTCTACACTATAAATATATAAATATAATATAAACTCTATATAAATATAGAATAAACTCTATATTAAATGTAAATTTTTAACATTTTTATGACTCATACATAAAAGTAATGTAAGCATATGTTTCCACACTATAAAATGTTAAATAAAATTTAAAATATTATAAAAATTATAAATGTAATTTTTTACATTTTTATTATCCATAAAATTGATGTGAACATATGTTTCCACTATAAAATGTTAAATAAAATTTAAAATATTATAAATAAAAATTAATGTGAGTTAGCTCATTTAAAATCTATGTATACATAAAACTAAGTCAATTGAACTATTAAAAAAATTATATATATATATATATATATAAACTTTAGTTAATAATAAAAGTTACTAATATTTTTAAAGTTTTTTTTTACATTAGTTATTATTAACTTTTAATATTAACTAAAGTTTTTATATATATATATATATATATATATATATATATATATATATAAAAAAGTTAAATGAACTATTAAAAAAAGAAATTAAAGTTTTTTTTTACATTGTTTATTATTAATTTTTTATATTAACTAAGAATAGGGTAATAAATATATAATACACTAACTTAAATTTATATTAAAAATTTACTTATTAAATGTTTTTTTTATCTCTTAATTATTATTAAATTTAAATTAAAATAAATCTTATTATAATAAAATAATATAATTTTTATTATTTTTCTTTACTAAAAAGAAAAAAGAAAAACAATTTTCATATTAGAAAATATTTTAATGTTATTCAACTTCTTTTTCACATTCTATAATTATAATAATTTTTTATATGTAATTAAATTATAATGATTTTTTTTATATTTGTTTATAAATTATAATAACTTATTATATAATCTTAAATTATAATGAATTTTTCCACGATTTTTTATTATACTTTATAGTTATAATGATAATGTAAATATTAAATATTTAAAAATATTTTATTGATTTTTTTTTACATTTCATTCTACTTTAAAGTTATAATAAAAAAATGTAATATATGTATTTGTATAGGAATTTGATAAAATATAAATTACTAATTATTTAAAATTATATTGAATTTTAATAAAAAATAGATATTAATTGTAAAAGTAAATTAAAGATTAGTTTTAAAAAAGATAACTGCATTTCGCAATTTAATTTAATTTTTTTCTTTTCATAAAAAAGAAAAAAGAAAAAAAAACTATGAAAATAAAAACACATAACTGAATTTTTTAGATTATAATTTTTTTTTTCTAAATTTAATAAAAAAAATAATAAAAATTATAATTTTATGTAATTATAAAAACTTTTACTATACAACTTTATTTTTAAAATTTTTTAAAAATAATATATCACAAAATTTCTCATTTAAATAAAATAAACTAAATTTAAATTTTATATAATTATTAAAGAGACAACACACTTATTGGTTGCATTAAATGAGGCAGATTGAGAGTTAGAGAAAGGAGTAAGCTAACGACGCTACCTTTTGGAGCCCGATGGGACGTCTCGGGCACCGAGCACCAAAAGGTAGAACGCCCAGCCGACCCTCATACCCTCCACCGCCCAGCGCCTCTTTTCGCTCCTCCGCCGCCCGGCCCCCCGTTCCGCCCCTTCGCCGCTCAGCGCCCCGTTTCGCCCGACTTGGTAACGACATGAAATTTAAATTTGAATTTAGGCGGGGTTAAAATTTGAACGGCGAGGCGGGCTTGAAATTTGAAATTTGAACTGACCCCGACATGCCTCTGGAGGCTCATGAAGTTGTTCAACCTCGGGCCCGAGCGGGAGCTCCGGGTTTCGCTTGCAGCGGTAGACGAGTTTTTCGAAGAGGTTATCGTGGCTCGGAAGAGGCGGGCCACTTCGGTGCAGCAGGCCGACCTGTTTTCGGCCTTCATGGAAGTGAAAGACGAGGCTGGGCGGGCGGTTTACTCCGACAAAATGCTGCGCGATGTGTCGGTTAATTTCATTCTTGCCGCGCGCGACACGTCGTCCGTGGCCCTGTCATGGTTCTTCTGGATCGTCCTTCGCCACCCGGGTGTTGAGGAACAGATTGTTGCAGAAATCCGGTCGATCTTTAACAAGAGAGCCGACAATTCAGTGAATTTTAGTCTCGAAGAACTGAAGCAGATGCATTATCTCCAAGCCGCGTTGTCGGAGTCAGGTACTTTTATACCTATATCATATTGGGCTTCCGGAAAGATGGATTTGGATCTTCGACTGGATGGATCTACTGTACGCAGGTGAAACCACTCCGGTTGCTACTAGCTCTCAATCTCGATATGCCTGCAAGTGATTCTGAATGAGAGGTGAAAAGCTCCGTGCAGAACTACTACTCGGGCGGAAGGACATGGCTGCAGATTTCAACTTCAAAGCCCTGGATAACCTTGCACCTGACACTTTCTTGTCAATGAATGGATTGGATCGCACAAATGTGACATTCTTGCCAGGCTTCATTATGATCTTAAACCTATTAGCTATGAGGAGGAAATTAAAATGCAATTGATTAATATATTCAATTGAATTATAAACGCAAACATATTTGGGGGTAGAGTTCATTAGTCGAGTTTATGGGCTGTTTTTTTCATATTTTTCTTCCTAATGAAAAGGTATGTGTGCCCAGTGTTCAACA
>JASDQU010818021.1:6528-17130 GCA_032191745.1 Picea mariana
TTGCTTATGATCTATTACTTGATTTGAAACAATTATATGTGTGTTTCTTGCTTGAGCCACCTTTCTTAATTGTTCCATAGTTTGAAGAGTTTTATTTGCCTTTACATGATGAGCATGAACCACATATTCTTGAACTACTTTGGTTAAATGATATTGATTCTTTGCCCTATAGAATATTTCTTTACGATCATACAAGTATGCACTGCCTAAGACCATTCCACATTCACTTAGTGATACTACATCACATGTTACCTTGTCTACAAACTTAGCTGAAATTGCAAATTTTAATGTGCATTGCTTGGTTATGTGCATTTGATGATTGTTTCTTATCCATTTAAGTGTGTATGGCTTATGATGCATCTATGTTTTTAACCCCAATCACTTAACCAATTCCTATGAAATTAAGTTAGATTAAGATCCACTATCTATCAATGTGTCAACCTTAGTGTGCCTCATGATGACCCTTATGTGAAACACGTTACTTCTACAATCAAATCCTTCACCAATTTTACCTGTCATACCAACCAATGATACTTTAGATTCATCACCTGAATCTAATCCCAAGTCTGTGGGACATGTTGCTGCTGAAACTGTTTGCCTCCCCTTCTTTTTTTCTTGAACCACTTTGGCCTCTTCTCAGGATGCAATTTCCAACAACGATCTTCATCATGCCCCTCTTTCTTGCAATGCTTGCAATAGGGCTTCTCTTCCTTTCTTGTCACTGCATTTTCCTTTTTTCCATGCCACTTCCTTTTGTCCTCTTTCCTTGAATACGATTCCCCTAATACACCAACACCTATTTTCCATGCTTCAATGTATGTTTCTTGAACATAAACCTCATCAAGATTAGTTGGTCCAAACATGAATACAATGTTTTGAATATGTGCAGGTAAACCTCCTATATACTTCATAAGAGTTTCTTGGGTATGTAAAGGAATATCTAACATCAATGCCATTTTTCGAAAGCCATCGGTGTATTCTTGCACTATTTATCCTTTTCTTAGTTTTAAAGTTTGCCATTCAATTAAAGCTTTCTCTTTATAACCCAAATGATAGAATTGCTTTCTAAGTGCAGAAATAAAACTTTGCCATGATGGAAATACATTACCCATTTATTGCGTTCCATTTTGAAACTTGCTTTGCCACCAGATGAGTGTTGTGACTGCAAGTCTAAGTGATTCCAACTTGATTTGAGTTGCATAATCCTTGATCTATTGCACACTACAGTAAACCTCCATCTGTTTGACCCAATTTTCAAGTCTCTCTACATTAAATTCACCATCATATATGGGTAATTCAAATTTAACATCAAATTTTAATAAAGGCATTTCATTCTTATGTTTATGGACATGTTTCTTTGTGGTGCTTTTAGAAATTGTACTTGAAGAAGAAGGAGAAGAAGGAGGTGAAGATGGAGGTGAAGGAGGAATTTGAGGAGGATCCTCTCCTTCTTCACTTTGTCCCTTTGAATATTCACCAAGAAATGGTCTCTTTTGTTCCAAGTAATCATCATACAAAACCTTCATCATCTCCGACATGGCAAAGAAAGTTTTTCTAAACTCTTTCTCATCCTGAGAAAGTCCCTCTTTCGATGCCATCTTCTCGCTTTGAGAAGTTATATTTCTCAATCCAATCAATGGATTATCTTCCACAATCTCTCCTTCACCATGAAGTATCTTTTCCCTGGTTAACATGCAAAACTCAAATCCAAACGTCAACTAGCTCTGATACCACTTGATCCGAAAAGATCTTTTAAATGAAAATGGTTGAGTTATTAAGCATGTGTTAATTAACCAGTTAGGAATCTGAATGAAAGAATAATAATTATAGAAGAAACATCACATCCATATGCATGTATATAGATCTGAAATAAATCATAAACAACAACAAACCATAAACACCAATGTGATAATGAAGTTCGACAATCTCGCTTACGTCTCCAAGCCTTTACATGAGTGGGTGAGGCTTTCTTATTTATGTTCAAAGCTTTAAAAATACATCACAACAATGCCAAAAGGTTACAAAAATAGTCTGGTCTTGTTCTACCAGATCTCTAGAACCCAACAAAATAAACGACATTGAAATCGGATGACCGAATCTCCCAGAAATGGCCTGCAAAGGTGCGCTCTTCAACAACTTCCCTGCATAAAAATGGCTTTGGCTTGGAAAATATTCAGCATAAACCTACTTTGAATTTCCTCCTCATGGATTCAAGAAGCCCTGGTTTATATATATATGAAGTTGGTAACCATATCCCAACTTTCACCCCAAGATTTGGCCTCAAAAGGGGCCCAATATCCCCCAAAAAGGGCCAAAAATCTCCAAAACTGCCCATAAAATTAATAAAAATCCATATACTATAGTATAAAATCCACTCCTTGAGAAATATTGGGGTGAAACCGCTTATGTGATAGCTTGTGGGCATATGGATACCCGTCATGTGTCCTGGCGCTAGTCCTTAGCGCACTGGCCCCGAAGTCCTGCACCTGGTCCTATGCTTTTGGGCCATGTGGCCATAACCTATGGCTCCCTGCGCTCTATCCAGTTGGGCCCTTGACGATTTAGCTCTTGGTCAGTGGGCTAGCCCGATCGACCATGATAAACCCTTATCCACCACACTAACCAATAAAGGACCGAGTCTTAAGGTATACACCACACAACTAAGGGCTTGGAGTTATAAAAAACCCCGCCAAAATACATCGTAGACCGTAGTCATGTGTTGGGGTCCTGTGGTAATGTTTCCATCGGGGCTAGGGCTAAATCCCAACCCTTTATCCACCCACCATACTCAAAATTCAACTTTAAATATAAGTGAAATAGTATATGGTTAAGACTCACAATGAGGGTAGGCTGGCTAGCCTGGCCCTGCCAAGACGTTATCCTGGTGGGAGGTCACGCGGTCAACTCCCTAGAACTCCAAGAAAATTTTACCATACACTTTGTTGGCACAGGGGCAGACCCAGGGTTCAACGCTCAAGAGCACACCAACAAAACCCTAACTACCAACCCTTTTGCCAACACCTACGAAGCAGATGAAGTCTCACCCGAGGTAGAGGTAGGGGTGGTTGTAGGACTCAGATTTCTGCAACCTTAGCTGGGACACTGACCTGTGATTATATCTTTTACAGGGCACTTAGCATAGATCCTTCATCAATATTTAACCTGTATGGTACTTCACAGATAGCACAGAGCATCGCAGTGAATACTTATACTAAAGATGACTCAATACTTAGCCACAAAAATATAGGTTAGATTCAACAGATCAAGCACTAAGCATATTATATATTAGATCTAACGTTCATTCATATATCATCAACACATAGATTAACTAGATCTACTTAATCACATCAAGCACTTAGCCAAGAAAGAGATAAACACATTATATCGAAGAACAAAGCACCATACACACAGTTACCGTGGTTCACCCCCACCCTGGGGCTACACCCACAAAGTCTTCTTTATATTATCTTGGTCAAGTGGTTACAACACAGAGCTTCAATGAACCTTACTTCGCACAGGACAGAAGATCTGCACAACTCGCTAGATCCTTCTTCCTTGCTCTTCAACACAAGACTACAACAACTTGCACTTAGCTTTCCGATCTCATGCACAAAGCACTCTAAGATATATCCGATCACACAGATCCAATTACTAGCACTAAGCTTTCAGTTATACATCACATAGATGTACTACATTACTATCATACTACTTCTCCCCTATTTACATTGCCTATTTATAGATTAAAAAATGGGCCTAGGCGTGGGTAAACCCACGAGCCAACATCCCTTTCCCGTTACATCAACCCAAAACCCTAAAAATGGACCCAAAAATAGGTCTTTCTTCCTTAATTTCTGCTTTGCCTTGCGCTCCTTCCTTGGAAAGCTGTCGCAATCCCAAAAGTGGTCAAATATGACCAAGTATTCTTCAAAACTTGGTCAAGGGATAACAGGCCCCCAACACTCACCTGTGACTCGTCCCGAGTCACTCAGGTCTGATCAATTCCACTTCGAACACCTCGAGCTTGGATCGAGCTGCTGTAGTGCGACAGCCTCTTGTTCAGTAAATTCTTGGATTACTATGTCATTGAGCGATCCTTCCAGGCATTGTTTTGTAGTGATGACACCCTGTTCGAGTTCAGCTCCCTGGATTTCAAGTTCAATGAGTAGTTGGCATGCCTTCTCTTGGAGTGGTTGCAGTCGTTGAGAGACTTCCATCACTTTACTTTGTAGCATGTGTACTTGTTGTTGGGCTGTGCGTTGTTCTGCAAACCTCTTCATTCTTTCGACTGGGGTCACGGACTTCAGTTGCACTTGTAGCACATTTGCATGCTGCTTTTCTTCTTGGAGTTGTGCCTCCAATGTATGCAATTCTGGATTCTCTGCAAGGGTTTCATAAGTCTGGGCGATTCTAGTGCTTAGCTGCCTACATTCCAAAGCCAAAGTTTTTAATCAGTTGACTGTGCTTCGAGAAGTGGCCTCTCTTAGATATATTATCTCTTGGGGTGTCTTAGGCACGGTGCGGAGCTCTAGATCTGTGATGCACTATTGAAGTTGCTGGATTACATCTTCCAGTTGGGTCACCTGCTGTGGGAGAAAATCTTCCATCTTCACTTCTATGATTGTCACAGAGCACAGTGCTTTGTGAACTCTTTCCTGTACTTCAAGTTGCTCTACTAGAAACTGGTCCTTGCTCTGCTGTAACTCTGCTTTTTCCTCCTCCCACTTCGCTTGTAAGGCAAGCTGCTCCTATTCTTCCTTCCTTTGTTGTTCTCCATGTGCACTCTTTTCTTGCGCCAAAGTTTGAGTGGCTTGCGCTATGTCTTCTTGAGATCGTTGAAGACGAGCTTCGACTTTTTTGGCAATTTGGCATAAGTGCGTGGGCTCATCATTTGTTCCTGATATTTCCATCACTAAGGGCGCCGTAGAAACTGCTTGGATGGATTGGAGTGCTTGCTACACTTCTTTGAGTTTGCCCGTGATTCGGATGAATACATATTCCTGCTTTGCTTCTTGATTTTCTGCAAGCTCTAGTGAAACATCATTCAGTGCGGAAATTAAGAAAAATCATCCAGGGTAAGGGTAGTTTTAAGCATGGTCCAAGTGGCCTTAGATTTATTTTGGGATGAGGGCTTTGGTGGGGTAATATTCCTTTTCTTGGAGGGATATTCCTCGTCCCTAGGCGGAGTAACCTCACCTTTGCTCTGTTCAACTTCTGTGCCCCCTAGTTCTTCATCATCACCTCCCTTCACAGGTGAGAGCGAAGCAGTCTTCATGGATGTGTTGTGGATATCTTGAACTTCCACATCCTTCTTAGTCTTGCGCGGTCCAGGTGTATCTAGCATAGCTTCAGGGCTATCTACATCAAACATCTCTATGGGGTCTGCTGCAATAAGGAGGTTTGTTGACCATTCCTTGGTAATCTCCTCCAAGCCATCTTCTGTCATCTTGTAATATGACTAGAGTTGTTGTTTATGCTCATCTATGCCTGCTGTGATGTAGGTGAAGTGACAATTTGCACTGAATTTCATCAAAGGTATAAACCTATGAAGTGTGTTGGGTGAGATGCATGGTGTAGACTGAACGGAATTCTTCAACTGAGTGTAGTAAGTGTGGAAGACGACATTGGATTGCCACTGTTTGTTCATGTCGTTGGAGTACCATAGCGTACATAACTTCGCGGCTAGTGGTTCGAAGGGTTCGATCTACAGGAAAGTGGCTCCCTCAGGCAGTTCTCAAGCGATGAAAGAGATGAGTATGAGAAACAAGATAAAGTGGAAATCATACTCTTGGTCCTGCACTTGTCTATAGTCAAGCTCTAGTTGATTTATAAGGTATTTTTCCCAGTTCATTTGTATTCCCTCTGCGCACTTCCTTGCGAGGTCAACTACAAATCTGGTCACCTGTGTAGGTCTGATTTTTTGAACTAACTTCCTTGCGATCATCTGGCAACCAAAACACATTGCTGTATTCTCAATGGAGGATACCTTGTAACCTCGCATGCCTTTCTCCAGATCACCATATGTGTCTTTTATTCATTGGGCGAGAGCGTGATCTGCGATCTTTCCAGGGTAAAATTCTTGCGGGTTAGGGCCCTGCATGCTTAGCCCAGTGATCCAATTGATCAGAATCGGATCCATAGTGATGCAGTGGTCCAACCATAGGTATCCTCCATGGTAGTAGGACAACAATAGTCTAACGCATGAATTTACTTCCTGATGCCTCCTGAAATGTGGAATCTTCATCACATTGAGGAGGGTTGACTACACAAGGTTATGGGTCCATTGCTGTGGTACAATCTTGGGGTTCTTTCCTTTTGTAATAGTCAAGTACTTGTGCAGGGATAGCATACTGTATACCTTGCAATCTCCAAGGTTTAAATCACTAAATTTCAACATGATGAGCTTCTTCTGGTCAACATGAACTATGCGCACCCCTTTCGGGAGGTACACAGTGACCACAACATAGTCTAAGTCTCTAGGTACAGTGTCTTGATTCACTGTTCCGCTTAGTGGTGGGATATATTTAGGCAAGATGCTTGGGATCATATTTACAGTGGTGAAGTCATTTCCGAGCTTCAATCGTCTTTCCGAAGGCGGTCGGGATGGTCCTGCTCGAGCAGTGGAGGGGGAAGCTAGCAGTGCACCCAAGGACGATGCCTGTACACCTGTAGACATTCCGTGTTCTGACATGACTGTCTCAGTCATTAAATCAATTAGAACTTCTTCAACAATTTTCTTAGCAGTGCTGAGCTCATCCAACATACAAACTTGGGTCAGCTGGCTCGGGTGCAAAAAGGAATTCCGAGACTACAGTGAATAGTAAGGCAATGATCTCAGGGTAAGTAAATATCAGGGTTCGTGCTCAAATTATTAGTTAGCAAAAAGTATTCTCGGTGCGTGGCATGATGGGTTAAGTAGGAAATCTCAACAACGGTCTGCTTGCAATGGACATGGGTCCTTCATTAACTCCATTCTATCCATTCTGGTGCTATCCAACGATCTAGTGGTAACCCATAAATGCTTTTCGATCCATTCGGAGCAGTGGTTGAATGGGTATATCGGTTCCAACGACTATATTTCTTCATCATGGTGAAGTACTCTATGTCGTTGTTCTGAAATCTCGACGAAGCTCCAATTCTGCAATTCTTCTTGCTGTGAAGTGTCCTCTAGAACCTTCTGTAACCTTACAGTATTAGCCCTTTTCTTTCTTAACTTCCTAGCCTTCTTCCCAGTGAGATTTGTCTCAGTAATTCTTTTACCATTCTGATGTTTATCTTCTGTGGTCTTAGTTACTTCGCGCTGTTGAAAGTCTTTCCTAGGGTTCCTTGATAATACTACTTCTGTATCAAAAATAGGTAACTCAATCTTCTGCAGATCCTCAAGTGTTCTCTTAGCTTTGACATAGGAGTTTCTAATATTAAATATCTGCGATCTACTCTTTTGTTCTTCAATAAAGTGCGCACTCCTTCTAGTCATAAAGTCTTTTAACTCTTTCTTCTTCTATTCCAAAACTTTTTCTTCTTCTTTTCGTCTGGCTTGTTCTCTATCAATCCAAGGTTTTCCTATGAGCATGGTAAATGGGGCGCTTTCTTCAACAAATTTAATGATCTCAAAGTATTCCTCTGTCGAAGTTCCATTGACAGTGATAGGTATCCGGGCGAGCCTTCCACATAGGTTTACTAGCTTTCCTCTGAAGAAACTTGTTCCTCCTATGGAAGGGATCATGGCAGGCTTTCCTATAGCTTCCCAAGTTCTTTCTAGCATAATGTTCACTTTTGTTTCTTCATCAAGAGTACATTCAATGTCAAAGTCCCTTATTCTTGCTTCGATTTGCTCCTTTTCTTTGAAGATCTCTGATAGCCTAACATGTCGATGGTCATTCAAGGTATCTTTCATCTGTAGCAATATCTTTTCTGATACTTTCTGGGTTTCTGCTATAATCTTGGTCTCTTGATATCCTTCAGGGTTTGCTTGCTCCATATTCAACTTCTCAAGCCTAGAAATCATTCTAGGGCAATCCAGTACTTCATGGTCCATAGCCTTACAACAGAGGCAACTAGGTCTTCTCCCAGAGCATTCCTTAGCAAGATGTCCTGGTCTTTTTCAACTATAACAGAGGGTTAATCCTCTCTTTTGTTTAGATGTTCCCCAACTCCTTCGGTACTGCGCACCGGGATCATGGTGGCTAGCCTGCGAAAAACTCTTTCTAGGATCCTGCATCCACTTGTTAGTCTAGACATTCTTTCTATGCATAGGTATAACATATCTATCACTATACTTATCATATCTATTCATATCAAACTTTCTTTCATCTATTAATGCCCTAGTTTTGAAGCTAGGACAAAATCTATCAAACATACCTAGATCCATGCTTTAGAAACAAAAAATTTCACTTATCTTACTTCTACAGAGCACAAAGCTTTCAGATCTAAAAATTTTTGACTATTCTTACCTTTATTAGAGCACAAATCTTACAGATCTTACCTATTTTATGCAGATCTGACCTCTTTCTTTCAGAAGTTTCCACTTTCACTTTTCTTAGGGCATAGAGCGTTCAGATATCGCTTCTTTTCTTCAGATATGATCTTCCTTCATATCTAATCTTATTCCAAGCACAAGGCTTGACAGTTCAAGTAGACTACTGCGCACTAGGGCAACAGATCTACGCACATAGCTTATTTCGCACAAATATTTTTCTTCTTTTGTTCCCAGCAATCAGAGTTCCTGTCCCAGCAACGAAACCATTTGTTGGCATAGGGGCAGACCCATGGTTCAATGCTCAAGAGAACACCAACAAAACCCTAACTATCGGCCCTTTTGGTAACACCTGCAAAGCAGATGAAGTCTCACTCGATGTAGAGGCAGCGGTGGTTGCAAGACTAAGATGTCTGCAACCTTAGTTGGGACATTGGTTTGTGATTATATCTTTTATAGGGAACTTAGCATAGACCCTTCATCAATATTTAACCCATCTGGTACTTCGCAGATAACACAGAGCATCGCAGTGAATACTTAGACTAAAGATGATTCAGTACTTAGTCACATAAATATAGGTTAGATTCAATAGATCAAGCACTAAGCATATTATATATCAGATCTAACGTTCATTCATATATCATCAGCATAGAGCTTAATTAGATCTACTTAATCACATCAAGCACTTAGCCAAGAAAGAGATAAACACATTAGATCGAAGCACAAAGCACCATACACACAGTTATCATGGTTCACCCCCACCCTGAGGCTATGTCCACAAAGTCTTCTTTATATTATCTTGGTCAAGCAATTACAACACAGAGCTTCAATGACCCTTACTTTGCACAGGACAAAATATCTGCACAGCTCGCTAGATCCTTCTTCCTTTCTCTTCAGCACAAGACTACAACAACTTTCACTTAGATTTCTGATCTCATGCACAAAGCACTCTAAGATACATCTGATCACATAGACTCAGTTACTAGCACTAAACTTTCAGTTATACATCACATAGATGTACTACATTACTATCATACTACTTCTCCCCTATTTACATTGCCTGTTTATAGATTACAAAATGGGCCTAGGCATGGGTAAACCCACGGGCCGACATCCCTTTCCCATTACATGAACCCAAAACCCTAAAAATGGACCCAAAAATAGGTCTTGCTTCCTTAATTTCCACTTCACGTTGTGCTCCTTCCTTGGCAAGCTGTCACAATCCCAAATGTGGTCATATATGACCAAGTATTCTTCAAAACTTGGTCAAGGGCCAACACACTTTATCCAATGAATGGGTGCCACGTGGAAGCCCATGCTTGGGCCATGTGGCACCTCACCATTCACTGAAACCAAATGCCACTTGTCAACCATTGACTGGTCCAACTATCTTCCTCTGTCATGTGTCTTCTCCATATGTACCCTTCCATGTGTGCCACGTGTCATACGGTCATGCCACATCATCCGTATGGATGTACCATGTGTCACCAGTGCAAGGGTGACATGTGTCACTCCTTGATTGACCCACGTGTCTATCCACGTCAACAGTTCATATGCTAGTCACCCTACCACGTGTTAGTCTGTACACTCAGTCATTGTACGGCCAACTTCCATGTTAATGTCAACTATGCCTGCCACATCAACTGTATGGCCGTACGACCTATATAGTTAGCTGCCACGTGGCAATGTACAGATTGTACAGACTGTACAATCATCATTTTTTTTGGCCTATTTGGAAAAATGAACAGATCACGATATCAGGAGTATATGACGTCCATTTGCACCCGTTCAAGTTGCGTTGGGTTCATATCGATGATGCCTATGCACACATTCATTTTGAAGCCATTATGATAACTTTTATTTTTAGGCCTTTCTGAGCCCCATCAAGCTCCTGGATCCAATTCTGGATCAACAAGGAAAGACAAAAGGAAAGAGGAAAGAGTCTAGGGAGCCATGGGAATTCTAGGAAGGGTAGATCCAAATCCATACTGGGAAAGATAGAGTGTTGGAATTGTGGGAATAAAGGACATATGAAGAAAGACACTAGAGCTCCAAATAAACAAAGAGATGGATAACATGATAAAAATGAGAAAGCAAATGTAACAGGTTATGTGTTACAAGATGATTTG
>JASDQU010818022.1:0-18782 GCA_032191745.1 Picea mariana
CTGACGTTTAGTTGATATATTTCAGTAGGCGATTTGTATTCCCACGCATGCACTGATATTATTCATAATATTGAGTTATTGGTCTTATCTGCTATTGCATGCGTCATTTTATGATTGTAAAACCTTTGTTATGCTACATGCAACTATAATAACCTACATGCAACCATAATAACTGGCATGCAAGCACCATAAACAAAGATATTCTACATCAAACCCTAAAATGCATCCAGAAACCCCCAGTGTATCAGATTTGCATGTTAGAGCAGTAAAATCGTAGCAAATATCTTGATCATCCGGATCAGGGACATTTCAGTAGCAAATATCTTGATCAGCTGGATCAGGGATATTTCACTTACGTCTTCCAACATGTATGAACTCATCAATATTATCAACCATGTCACTATCTTTATCATAACATGAAGGATTTAATGCATCCAAGGGCTCCTCTAATACTTCTTCACTTTCCAAATCATAAAATAAAGCATCATTAAAATCTTGGAAAGGGGAATAACTTACCGTGTTCACTTCTTGCTGTGCAGGAGCGTCAAAGGCTTGTACGACTTCATCAAATGGAAGAGCATCATCCCCAAGACTCGTCTCTTTAATCATCTTTTCGCCTTCATCAGAAAATGAAGGACCTAACTCTTCCAAGGGTTCCTTTACTTCTTGACCTTCTGAATCATAGAACAAAGTGTCATCAAAAACCTGGAAAGGAAAATGATTCACCTCATTCATTTGGCAGAATTTGAAACCCTACCTAGTAGTGGTGGGATAGAAGCCAAGGAAATAGGTAAATGCTCTTCGTCTTGTGCAGGAGAGATAGGATCTTGAAGAGCTTAATCGAACGAAGGAGTAGATACTAGTGCTTCATCCTCATAACTCACTTCTTTAGTCAAGTCTTTACTGCATTCTGTTGAATCATGAGAAAAATCTTGCTCCTCTTCAAGGGGTTGATAACCTTCTTAATAAATCTCTCCTTCTATATCAGAGGGCTCTTAGTATTGAGTATGGTATACATCCTTGAGATCTTCCACAATCTCAGTGGTGAATCCTTCATCCTCTATGTAGAAATTCTAAGGTACTATCAGGCTGCCAAAACAGGTCTGTCCTTGACCTTTATTTTGGCTCTAAGTTCACAATCTCAAAACTGTCTTTTGCTGTCTTTTTAGGACAGAAAACTGTTTAGTAACTTTTTGCTGATAATTTTGGTGGTTAAATGTCCTTTTGAGGTGCCCTTGCAAGTGTTTTCATACCCCAATGTTAGCACATGCAATATACTCAAAACAGATAACACTCCTCATGATCTTTACAACTCTAATAAGCTGATCTAAACTCTAAGCATGCATGAAATGAACACAAGTATTTTTGGTCAACATGACCTTGAATAAAACCCTCCCGGGGAAAACTAGTTTGGAATGAAAGTATATATAATGATGATCTAAAGCATGAGATACAACAAGTAATACAATACAAAGGAACCTGTATACATAGCAAGCTCCTCTTGAGCCTTGCCAAAGGATCTAATGAGATATGCGTCCAAGCTTATGTGCCCTCTCCCTTGTTTGATCTGTCCACTGAAGTGAAGCGCCCTCCTTCCTCTTTGATCCAATGAAGAAACCCCACCACATAAATATGCTCTTGTGTGTTGCCTCTCCACTGAAACAATCAGATCTGACTTCCTCCAAGTATAGATGCTCTCTGCTAGCTGTGCGCCCCCCTCCTATGGTGCGCCCTCCTCCAAGCAAGTGTGATCACCACAAATAATATGGGCCTTGTTATCCACCAGTTTGCACAAGCTGGATTTTCTGAAGAGCCGCCAAAGAATGAGCAATCAATGCTCATATGACAGAGTTTAGAGTTCAACCGGTCTTATGAAAGACCACTTTTTCCGCATTTCCACCATTGTAATAAATGTCCTGAGTATGAGATATTGTAAAAGGCTATTGGCCACCTAAGATCTAGGAGTGAGCATGTACTCTAGAGTGTTTTTTTTACTTGTTAATTATTTTTTCTGCTTGCCTTTGAGAGCCATTAAATAATTTCTAAGTTTTTTTCACTCAAAAGACTGACTCCAAAGTTGGAGTATGTGCTGGCGATTAGGCCTTGGCATGGAAAATCCAATGTCTAGTGTCTAAATGTATATGAGCTCATACTAGGACATCTTGATTGAGTCATTTGGAAATTGCGGCTAGGTTTGATAGGTTTTTTTTAAAGTTTTAGTGAATTAATTAAATTCTCGCAAAAATGGAATTTTTTAATTCCGAATCAATAAATTGTAAAAATATGACATCAAACATTGTCAGATGCCATATTATTTATGGTTGTTTTCCAGTCCAGAGTATCATGGAAACCCCTATTTTCCATCTTTCGAGACAAAAAAATGATTATTATCACTAAAAAATCAAATTTACTCGAAAATTATGGAAATGGGGTAATTAAATTCATTTCCTAAATTTTAGAACTGGGGAACATGTTGGAAACATGTTTTTCCTATGTCCCCAGTTGACTGGAAGCCTAGGCGAGTTAAGCTAAAGGTGAGATCGACTTCATGAGGTGATGTGGACTTGGGGGAGATTCCAATGTGGGAACTTGACACCACCTACCTATGTGGTGCATTCTATAGGAGTGGCACATATCCCAATGTGCCCACACATTCCTAAACTACCCCTTCACACCCCTCTCACTCCACTCCACTCACACTCACTCCCACTCGTCCCCACTTACCTTCACTTCCACTCCCCTTCACCCTACTACACCTTCACTTCACTCCCCTCATCTCCCACGCATCTCTCCCTTCACTAATGCGCCACTCCCCTTTCACTCACACATTCCTAAACCCTAATGCGCATCCCTCATAGGAGTTATCACCACCCAAAGCTATATAAGCAAGGTCGACCTCTCCCATAAACTAATTCGTTTTTGGGGCAAGCATTGTACTATTGTTGTAATCTTTCATTGGAATAATAAAGACTTTGGAGTTCAAATGTTGTGGATGCTATGTGTGGATGCTTTGATCTAGTGCCATTTTCTTCATGAGGTAACATGTATCTTGTATTTTGATTATGTGTTTAACTTGCAAGGCTTTGAAGGTATGTTATCATACAGTAGAATAAGATTAATCTAGTTTGATTCATCTTGTTTCTTCTTTATCTCATAGACTTTTACATTGCATGCTTCGTTTTCGGTTAAACTAACATGCATGTTTGAGCTTTGTTGTGTAGGGAAGACCTTTAACAAGTTTTTTGCAGGATCAAAGTACTTTGTTGCAGGTTCCTCAAGCTTAGAGGATTGACAGGTTGTTGCTTCAACCGTCATCGTCCAAGAGTTTCAAAGATCAAGCTCCCTCTACTCTTCATCAAGAGAACCCCATAGCCCAAGTGTTCCAGGCTCAAGCGGAAACTCCAAAAATTTGATAAATTTCTTTCCCCTCTCTCTTTTTTTGATTGCATGTTGCTTAGATCAATCTTAAAGTTCATTTTTAATATCTAAAGGCTGCATGCATTTACTTTCTAGATCTAGTTATAATTTTGTCAATTTCAAGAAGTAGATCTAGTCAATTTTAAACAATTTTTGGTCTATTTTCACCTAGATCTTAGATCAATCTATTGTTTTGTTTTAATTTCAATATCAAGCTATCTAGATGTCCTAAATCTCACATACACTCTCCTATCCTTCAGGTATGCGCTTGGTTTCTATTTCTTCTCCTCGTTCCTCATTCCTAATTTGCCTTCCTCCCACACTCTTCTTCTAGTCTTCTCCTCACTCATGCACATCCTTCCTTGGCTAATTGCGCATCTCCTTCTATTTTGCGTTGATCCTCACTCGACACATCACTCATCTTCCTTCTCCCTTGCACATGCATGCTTCCATCATCTCCCACTTGTCTTTCCTCACATATGCACATGTATCCTCTCACTTCTAGTCTACTTCCATGCGCATAGACTTCCTACTTTAGCTACCCATGCGATCTCTCTCTCCTCTCTTGGGATTTGGGATTTACATGAGTTCTTGGTTGGATATTGCAGTAGCTAGCATAATTTTTTTCTCTCATTCTTTAGATTAGTGACTCTTCTTTGAGCAAAGTGATCATTGTACCGATTGTGGACTTGCCAATTGTGGCGCAACCAACCCTCTTGCAAGTGTGATGTCCCGTTCCCAAGAGTAGGCCAGCAGGGAGTGACTTAGTAGTCTATCTATTCCCGTAGATTGTAGCCAGGCACAAACAAGGAACAAGGAGATAAACAAGGATGAATAAATAGCTAAACGATGAATTAAGCCAAAAAGCGTAGGAAAAGTCACTTAAGCCAAAGTCAATGGAGAAATAGAAGAAAAAGGTGTTGAGGGGGGGGGAAATTAATTAATTAATCACTCAACTTAGGGGGAAAAACACCTAGCCTAAGTGATGTCAACGGAGCATTAGATCGGGAAAGATATAAAAGGAGGAATTCGACCTAATTCCTTATTATGTTATGATTTTGAGTTAAGAACAGGTTTCAGAGGAGGAAGTCGACCTCTTTGATGTTTTGTCGATTTCTGGAGGAAACCACCACCCAGATCGGTTTCAGTGTTGGAAGACACACCCTAGTCTATTGGAAATACCATCCAGGTATTTCACTGTGCTAGATCAGGAGTATTCAGATCCAGTTCGCAGGTTGTGCATTGCAGCCAGTGAGGGCGCAAGGGTTAGAGAGGGTTTTGTGTAGCTGGATGAGACTAGGGCTTATCTCGTCGATTTCTTCCGACCTAGTTGAGAGGAGGCCAAGGCACTTCTTTTGAGCTACCAGTCATAAGATTCTGACAGTGGAATCTACCAGGACGCATTAGACAACCAGGAAGTGCGCAACACTTGAGGAGGGACATTTGGGTTTCTAGGGAGCTTTCCGGATCAGATCTGGGGAAACCCTTTCGACCCAGTACAGAGGAAGCTAGGGCGCACATTTCGAGACATACATCAGTGAATTCCGTCGGGGAATCACTAGGGCGCATTGTCAGAACCTAGGAGGTGCGCAACCCCCCAGGGGATATCATCCAGAGCTTCAGTGAGTCGATCTTTAATCCGACAGAGATCAGGAGGAGCCTAGAGGCCAGGGCGCATAGTTTGAGACAATTTTCAAGCCGATTGGTTGAGCATAGCCACCAGGGCGAGTATATCCTTCATTTGCATCAGTTGTCGTGACTTTACGGAGCTGCATGTTGTCGATCTATCCGTGCATGTGCAGATCTATTCACATCTTCTGATCACGGGTATTTTATATTAGTTGCATTGTATTCCAGTGACGATCCATGCGATCTAGCTGGTGATTAGTTCTTTGCTTTCAGCGTATCCGTTATATTTCCTGCTTTTTCCACATAATACATGCTATTGAGATTGTGTTGGTTCCTTATTTCACATGCATCATATACATTGCTCAAACCTTATTTATGACACACACATGTGAAAATCACCAAGCATGTTAAACAATTAACTAAAACGCATCCAGAAACCCCCAGAGTATCAGATCCGAGAGTCAAAACACTAGTTTAGCACTAAATATCCAGATCTGCCGGATTTGGGTTATTTCAGCAAGCCTATCAATAAAGATATTTTGTGTTTGTGTTCTAACCTTGTTTGTTGATGGTACTTTGTGAATTTTACAATTAGATTAGTCGCTTTCCTTACTATTGATTGCGATTTGTATTCATCTTTTGAGTAGTTTCTTTCTTTTTCCTTCTCTCTTTTATTGTGCTAACCTTGCAGGATCCCTCCAAGCAAACAAAAATACCTTTCTCCCCACGTTTTGGACGGAATTAACACAATGTCCAAGACATTACAGCTGCTGCTTTTTGTCTTATTTTGCAGAAAATCAGACTTAGGATAGCAGCAAAATCACCGTAGGGACTCCCCCCTGAGGCTGGCAAGCACTGGCCGAAACATAGAGGGGTCTAGCCCATGACAATTTGGGGATTCTAGCCCATGACAATTTGGGGATTTACTCCTTTAATTAGCCAAGTTTTCATTGTTGTAATAACAGGTTATATCAGCTCAATTGGAGGGTGGAAATTTGTGCGAACATGCGCCCTTGCTATTTTGTGATATTCTTCACATGGTTCGAGATTTGCATGGAGGATTTATCTCTTGGATATTATTTTTTATTCCATGGACTTGGTCTCTTTCTATTTATGGAGTGGCATGCCTTCTCTTGGTGGACCATTTACTTTTTTTGGAGATTATTTATTATGATTTGATAGGGTCTTAGGCTATTCTTGGAGGGCGTACTTGTTGGAGGTTATTGTTTGCTATTTTTGGAGAATGGTTGCAACTACCTTGCACCATTCCCTAGGGCTCGCCTCTCTTAGACATTATTTTATTATTATTTGTTGGATAGGCCTTCCCAGGCATGCACCCTAACTCCTTGATCCTCTCATGGAGAGATTAATATATTATTTGATGACCAATTCAAGAGCATTGTAACATTATTTAGTACTTGTTTGACTCATCGAACATGATCACTAGAATATTATTTTTTTATTGTGATGTGGTTAAGCTTAGAACTCTATAAATAAGAAGTTCCCCTCACTTGTAATGGTTGTTGTTGAGTGAGCTATATAGTAGAGCATCTCTTATTCTTGGAGCAAATATTGTGTGGGAATTGTTTTTTCTTTATATGTGTGAGGCTACATTGTGGATGTATTTTTTGGTAATTGGAGCTTTTGCACGCAAGCTGAAGGATTGGATCAAGGTCATTTAAGTAAGAGGTACTTCAAATGGTGGATAGCTAGGTGTGAATTTCCTTCACTCTTGTTATTTAATTTCATTTACTCTAGGTGTTTTTATTCTTGTTGTTTCAAAAGTAGTAACTTAGGTTAGCAATACTTAGGAAAATAAATTACTTGGTCCAATTTTTAA
Organism: Picea mariana; assembly: GCA_032191745.1. NCBI lineage: Eukaryota > Viridiplantae > Streptophyta > Pinopsida > Pinales > Pinaceae > Picea > Picea mariana. The sequence goes on from JASDQU010818022.1 coordinate 6,887, forward strand.
ATTAACAACTCTTAGGGTTATTTCCTTGCATAGATTAGATTTCAATTTGAAAGCATATAGGAGCGTAGTAGCATGCTTTAAGGAAGCTTTTAATCCTCGAATTTAGACAAGGTTAGGCCCTCCATATAAATTTGAATGATCCCATTAGCTCAAGGATTAGTTAGGCACTAGTCATCCTCTCTCATCCATCCAAAAAACCTTAAATTTTTCCTTTTGCTGGCTAATTTTTCTTTTGTTAGCTTGCTGGAAATTAGTTTATTTTTTGTTTTAAGTAATTAGAGGCCTCTATTTTTTACCTTTTTCAGCAATTCCCAGCAATCATTTCAGTCAAGGATTTCAAATTTTTGATTTTAAATTAGGCTAAAGTATCATATATGCTTGCTGGAATTTCATTTCAGATTTCTGTTCTGAATTAAGTGCATTCCCAACACTTAAATTACTTCAGAAATTTCCATTTCTAGCATGGCATAGTAGCCTAAGACCTCATTTTTCCATTATAAACTAGGTTATTTTTAATTTTATACATTCTGGAAATTATTAAATTTCTGTTTTACATCAAGTGCATTTCCAGCGCTTGATATAGTTCATATTTTTTTCTTTTCTAGATTGTATTTGAGCCTTAGTCCTCATTTTAAGATCATATATTGGGCTCATGTTGTATATGTAGCATTTTGGAATTTTTTTGTTAATTTCTGCATTTTGCATTCAAATTTAAACACAGTGATATGAATGCTATGAGTATCATAGTGGAAGAGTAACCCCAAAAGAAGTATGATGATCAAGCCTTCACAGCAAGATTCAAGAACTTCAGGAACAAAAGAAAGTTTGGTTCAAGGAGGAAGCCAAATCAAGAGAAAGACATTTCAGAAGTACAATGCTTCAACTGTCGAAAGTACGGTCACTACAAGAATCATTGTCCCGAGCTAAGGAAAAGGAAGGAGAAACACGAAGCATCAATTGCCGAAGAAAAGGAACCTACAAAGAAGACTAAGCAAGACGAAAGAGACTTCTTCTTCTAAAGGTAACAATACTCTTCTTATTTCTTGTACATATTTTGTTTGCATCATCTCTGTACATATCTTGTATATCTATCTCTTGGAAGATAATGTGTTCCAAGAAGAACTATACCTATGGAAGAACAACAAGATAAGAATGGGTATCATTAGATAATACACATGAAAGGATGAAATACAAATCATGTGGAAGCTATGATAAGCCGAATCAATCATGAAGAGACTTAGAAGAAGCAAAGACAGAAAGAAGTCAACAATCGAGAGGAAATTGGAAAAAGACTTATGACGTTTTGTAGAAGACAACAAGACAGAAGCGCGGACTCTGTTAGACAAGAGAGCCAATTATATATTGCAGAAGACAATAAGGATGCAGATGGAAGCGTGGACTCTGTTAGACGGAGGGAGTCGATTATATGCACTCATACATGAAGCAAGGATTAGGAGGGAGCTAATCCTATGATCCATTGAAGATGATGAAGTATGTATCCATGGTAGTAACCATGAAAGACAATACGTGCTCAGTTCAACCTCAGAAGAAGTCTTCTTCGAAGAGAAGCTTTGAAGTATCCCTGGTTGTCCATCCAGATCTATGATCCTATGATGAAAAGAAATGGAGTCTTTAGGGCATGGAATCTATAAGAAACTCCATGGACCCAAAGGCTAAATAAAAACATGAGGAAGAACATGAAGATTCCAAGAAAGAAGAGAAGCCTGAACAACCAATAATTGTATCAAGAATCACAAGATTACCAGCCTAATATGAAAGCAATCAAGCAAAGGAACTGAAAGCCGTGATGAAGAACAGTGTATGGAAGACTTATGAATGAAATCATTGCGAGATCCAAAGCTAGAGGTTCTCCCAGATGGAGGGAGAAGACTATGATGATTACTTGTTCCAGTAAACCAGACTTATCTCTACATGAGTCATTATATCATCCACAACATCCATGAGTTGGAGTTCTACATCAGATGAATGCAAAGAATGTTCTCCAGAGAAATTGAATAAAGAGCGTATGAAGAGTGTTATCCCCAATTTCTAGGGATAACTAGGAGATCATGTCTCGAGGCCCACAGGTCCTAGACATGGAGTACCGAGAGCAGGATTGACTTGAGCATGGCCCTGGAGGGCCCATCCTTTTCTTCTTTCGTCAGATTCGTCTTGTCAGCAGCAGCAGCATCCATCACCATCGGCTTGGTCTTGTATCGAAGAAGGCTCTTGCTCCATGAGGTAATTGGTCCAGGTATCATGGTATGTGTCACTTTTGATCATTATAACCTTTGGATATATGCATCTAATTCCTTTTATCTCTGACGACTGCTTGGATCTTACATTAACCCACTTGACCATGATTGGGGGGATTGACAGGGTGTCCTAGCAAGCCTGTACCCATGGGTTTTGGTTTGCCATCGGGGGGATTTCTGAAGAGCCATCGTCCGCTCCCATCATACCACCACTTTTCCATCTTATCTCCCACTCATCTGTCCCATTCCCCTTGTGCGGGCATTAGGATGATCTGTTTGTGGGGTTGCACCTTATCTCGTGGGAAGAAGGGGCTAAAGGTCCGGAAGGTAAAAGCAGCTGGTAAAAGATAAAAGCCTACAAATAAAACCTCGAGATGCTTCGCCTAGGGATCCCTGAGAAGGCAATAAAAGGCCTCTCAACAAGAAACAAGAGGGACCCGAAAAAAATAACAAACAAGACCTAGTTAAGAGGATAGGGGGTCTCATCATGAGCCAACCTATTATGTTTATGGGTACCTAACTGCATGACATTGCCACCATCTGGTTACCACGCCAGGGTAGTGACCTTTGGTTGCATGGCCAAGGGAAAGGGGGTCTCATCACGAGCCAACCTTATCATCTATGTGAAAGTACTTGTGGGTAACACTGTCAGCTCTGGTAACCATGCCAAGGCAGTGTCCTCTGGTTAGCCCTTGAATAAAAAGAAAAAGAAGAAGAAAAAGCAAATAAAGAAAAGAATAAAGGCATAAAAGGGCTTGGAAAAAATTGCATCCATGACGGGTACAGATCGCCTTCTACAAAGGCACCCACAGGTAATATCATGCATCCCTGGCTCTCACTCTACCCGTATGTCTGGACATCCCTTAGCCACATCACCTCATTTACATGGCTTGGATGAAACCCCTTGGAAACTTTCCTTTCCTTATGGATACCAGCCCAATAGGGTGTCTTGTCCTTTTTCTCAACCTTGTATTGTAGGTTTTTGTAATGTCTTTGAGCTATCGAATGATATATCAGGGTTTTTATGCATATGTTTGATAATATTAATGATGAAATGTGATTAACATTGCTATGATCCCTGTGACTGATGAGCCCATGGAGGGCATAGTTTTTGATGTGCAGGACCATGCTCGACGGACAGGTACCATTTGGACCGGTACACATGGGGAGATGATTAGTTCGGACCTTCGTGGGGCTGAAGAGCCCATCAGATGGTTGCTGAGACCCCATCAGAGGGGCAGAGACAGGATAGTGTTTGACCGAGGTTTTGCACCGGAGAAGAAGAGGACGTTTCACCAGAGGCACTTTGGCAGAGCCCGGCCTAGGGGGAATGACCACTTTTCAGTGGAACGTTGGCCTTGGAAGGCTTAGAGTGTCCCCATCCTTGCCATGACGTCATCCAGCTTCATGGTCATTCTTGGAGGCAGACTGGGCAGTAGTGGCACGTGTGGCATGTTGGAGAGGCCCCTGGGGGGTCAACGTTTTGCTCCTGGATGCCTCATCTGCCCTAAAAGGGGCTAGCGCCTCCCTTGAAGGGGCTTTTACCTTTATTACAACTCAGTTAGGGTTTTAATTTGACATTTTAATGTAAAAACAATATGATTTTGGTTTAAAGCCTTGTCGGCTATTTTTCATGACCTAAAATTAATTAAAGGTCATTGATACAGTATATATTGAGGAGTTTTATCCTCATTTTGACATAACACAACACTCACTCTCCTAGTGAGATCTGATTTTTGTGCCCTAGTTGGGTATTTGTTCTCTTTGAGTGAGGCGCACTTGTTGAAGGAAGGCATTTCTTGGCATTTTTGGCATTTATCTTGAAGGAAGGTTTACAACTAGGGTTTGCAATGCTATTTCATGATGATATGTAAGTGTTTTTTTGCAAAACTTCTTGATTGAATGGTTGTAGTCTTATATTCTTGCATTTATTATAAACTTTGCTGATTTTAAAACCCTAGGGGACAAACACACAAGTAGGTCGTTGTCTCATGTCCCCTAAAAGAGAAATTTTGAGCCATTGAAGAAGGAAGGAAGAGCCTAGCCATTCCTACACTCTTATTGCTTCTTCCCCTTGTGCTAGCCGTACCTTTAAAAGTCAGGAAGGAGGAGACGTCCCAGGCCTAGGTTATCTACACCTAGGCCGTCTTGCTTCTAGGGTTTGGTGATAGGGCCTTGCTTTAGCAACACTCTCCCTCACCACACTCTCGTGTATTGATTTATCTTTTATGCTAGCCGTTTTTCCAAGTTAAACCTAAGGAAGGAGGAAAGAGCACGAGGCCTTGCTTTAACAACATCGTAGTGAGCCTCTTTCCCCTAGGGTTTTGTTTCTGGGGCCGTGCCATAGCAGCACTTCATAACCCTTCCCTCTAGTCCTTAGCCTTTTTCCTTAGACCTTTGCGTCCTCCCATAATTTGACTCCATTTACCCTGAGGCATTGATCTTAGGCCTCCAACGTTGAAGTGATAGTGGTCAAACAAACTCTCAAAACCTTTGCTAAATTGAAACCCTAACTAACTACTAACCCTAATAAGGCTGACGTCATCCTTGGTTATTCCATCTTGACGCAGCAAGTTCTCTTTATAGGCAATTAGATGATGGTTTAAAGCATTTATTGAATAAGGGATCGATTGGACACACTGATTGCTACATCATCTTGGTATTTATTGATGAATTGATATTATTTCATTGTTGTATTAATAAACATTGATCTCGTTAATATCTATTGCTTATATATTGATATCAGATAGTTATATGAAGTACTAACCCTTTGAATCATAGCCTGCATGTATTAGTCTTTTGTTGCTTTGTTCGGGGCAGGTGTTCTCATTTGGGCCTACACTTCATTATTGGCTGTTTAGCCCGACTATCTGCTCTTGGTGGTGACCTGTGAAGAGGGAATTTCACTTTGACCTTTATACCTTAGCCTCTTCAAAACTCCAGGTTACCAGGGACGTCTCCCCTGGGCCTAACCTCCCTAAAGATAAAGAACTTCCCCATCGTGGTGACATTGGGTGGGGTAGGTTCCTGTTACGCCAGTTTGGCCTCTATCTTCTAGCCTTTTGACCTAGGTACAAACTGTGCGATAACATTTTGGCGCCGCTGCCGGGGAACATTCAGTCAAGTCTCCTCAAAACGACAAATTTTTTCGGTAAGCCTTGCCTCAGAGACCTTATCTTACAAGCTTACCTGGCGACTCCACTAGGGTGTTTTCCCTTTTCTTTGATAGTTTCAAGAAAACTATCTGGCGACTTCGCTGATGACGAAGCCAACTATGACTTCACAATGGGATCCAGGGAACTACAAACCTTTGGACATGAGTAAAATCCCGGGATATCCTAGACGAGTGCCCCCCTTTTATAAAAAATGGCTCCCTAGATTTGATGGCATCAATGGAGAAAGTCCCGATTATCACATGAGCAAATTCTGGGCTTTCTTTCAATATCGCCCTGTTAGTGACGAGGCAGAAGATTTGGTGATGAAACTTTTCTTTGCCTCTCTGCATGTTGAGGCTAGAAGATGGTATGATAATCTTCCAGCTGCCAGCATCACATCTATGGACCATTTTGAAGAAATCTTCCTTGCAAGGTGGGTTATGAAATTGGAAGATATACAATCATTGCTGAAAGGTCTTGAATGCATAAAACAAACAGAGGGTGAGATTGTCAGGGTTTTCGGGGCTAGGTTCCAGAGGTTGCTTTTACCAGATTCCTGAAAGCCATTGTCCTAAAGACAAGTACCTTGTTTATCTCTATACTAATGGACTTCAGGGGCTTGTGAGCTTCCTCCTAAATAGAAAGAATCCAAAAACACTTGCAAAAGCTCACAACATGGCCATTCGAATCGAAAAGAATCTCTCCTTGTCCAGAACCAATGACCATACCATGGACACTCTCAGCTTGATAAAACTAGTTTCCCTTGAAACCTTTGCTGAAGATCCACAAGAAAGAAGGGAACAAGTTTTTGACCAGCGGAATGAGGACGTGATTAAGGAGCAAGAACCTAAGCAAGATGATGAAGTATCCACCTGTGCTCCTCCCTCTGATGAGGTCATCCAAGAACCTGGTTCTCCTGCACAGCAAAGCGAAGATGAGGTTAGTTGCTTTCCACTTTAGGATTCCGATGACACCTTATTCCTTGATTCAGAAAATGAAGGAGAAAAGAAAGCTTTGAACAAAGTGGATGGTCCTTGCTGTGCAATCAAAGACAAAGAAGCAATCCATGAGGATGAAACATTAACACATGCTGAAAACACCAAAGTCCTCGAAGCCCCTGCACAAGAAGAAACAGTAAGTTACCCTCCTCCCCTAGTTTTTGATGGTGCTTTACTTTATGATGAAGGAAATGAGGAGGAGGAGAATGAATTTTCAAATGTTTCAAACCCTGCATGTTATGACATAGATAGTGACATTGTTGATAACATTGATGAGTTCATACATGTTGGGAGACGTAGGTGGGATATAGTTGGTTACGACCTGGATCCCATCTATGACACTGAGAGTCATTTCTAGGTGTTGCCCTTGCAATTATCACAACAGATTACTTCTGACCAGTGGCAACAAGGAGATGAGATTTTTACCCATACTTTTCAAAAAAACAAGGATGACCTAGTACCTTGTTCTCCTGATGATTTTCAATCTTACCTTGAGATTTTTGATGAGTACCCTTCTAAGCACTTGGATTCTCTCCATGAAGATGATTGCCAACCACCACTATGCTCAGATTTTGATACAAGTAAGAACATTGTTTGCCTAAAGAAGGATTCTCATGACTTCTCACTCCAACCACTTGTTATTACTTTACCTTACTTTTCCATTAAAGGTATAGTCGGGAAGTATATCTTTTATATAAAGTTTCCTCTTAGACAAACCCTAGAGTCCAAGGGTTGGTTAAATATTACAATCTTAAGTGTATCTTCTCAGTTTTTCAACTATCCCTTGAGAATTTGCCAGTCGTCTAATACGTCTTTGTCAATCCCTTCCCAGATTTCACAGTATGAGAATGTCTTAGGTAGCCAGTGTGCCGACCTTTTTAGTCAGTGTTCTGAACCTTGGACTTTTCTTGACCCTTTCCTGAAGTGGATTGAATACTTTCCTCAGAGATGGACTTGGCAGGATTTTATCCCTCCCACCCGCCTCCATGAGTTAGACTTTGAGATTTCCGATGATATGATATATATTCTAACTCATGACGTTTTTGTTTTTGATTTATCACTATTTTGGTTTATGATGAAGCCCAAGGGCAGGTATCATGGGACATTGTTGGATTGGCTACACTGGTCGTTTGACTACATCGAATATCCAACCAACAAGTAGGTAAAGGTAGGTACTTTGCTTTACATTTGCATGATGATTGTTTTACTATATATATGTCTATATATGCTGGGGTGGCATTACCGCCCCATTTTTGTTACTGATTCCCCTATCGAGTTGAGCAGGTCTGCAGGTTATGCCAGAGATGCTGAGGTTTTCATGCGCTCTACGGTGAGCACATGTCCCCGAGTTGGAGCTAGATGTTATCTCCAATTTCTAGGGATAACTAGGAGATCATGTCTTGAGGCCCACAGGTCCTAGACATGGAGTATCGAGAGCAGGATTGACCTGAGCATGGCCTTGGAGGGCCCATCCTTTTCTTCTTTCGTCAGATTCGTCTTGTCAACAGCAGCAACATCCATCACCATCGACTTGGTTTTGTATCGGAGAAGGCTCTTGCTCCATGAGGTAATTGGTCTAGGTATCATGGTATGTGTCACTTTTGATCATTATAACCTTTGGATATATGCATCTAACTCCTTTTATCTCTAACGACTGCTTGGATCTTACATTAACCCACTTGACCATGATTGGGGGGATTGACAGGGTGTCCTAGCAAGCCTGTACCCATGGGTTTTGGTTTGCTACCGGGGGGATTCTGAAGAGCCATCATCCGCTCCCATCATACCACCACTTTTCCATCTTTTCTCCCACTCATTTGTCCCATTCCCCTTGTCCGGGCATTAGGATGATCTGTTTGTGGGGTTGCACCTTATCTCGTGGGAAGAAGGGGCTAAAGGTCCGGAAGGTAAACGCAGTTGGTAAAAGATAAAAGCCTACAAATAAAACCTCGAGATGCTTCGCCCAGGGATCCCCGAGAAGGCAATAAAAGGCCTCTCAGCAAGAAACAAGAGGGACCCGAAAAAAATAACAAACAAGACCTAGTTAAGAGGATAGGGGGTCTCATCTCGAGCAAACCTATTATGTTCATGGGTACCTAACAGCATGACATTGCCATCATCTGGTTACCACGCTAGGGCAATGACCTTTGGTTGCATGGCCAAGGGAAAGGGGGTCTCATCACGAGCCAACTTTATCATCTCTCTGAAAGTACTTGTGGGTAACACTGTCAGCTCTGGTCACCACGCCAAGGCAGTGTCCTCTGGTTAGCCCTTGAATAAAAAGAAAAAGAAGAAAAAAAAGAAAATAAAGAAAAGAATAAAGGCAAGAGAGGGCTTGGAAAAAATTGCATCCATGACGGGTACAGCTCGCCTTCTACAAAGGCACCCACAGGTAATATCATGTATCCTTGGCTCTCACTCTACCCGTATGTCTGGACATCCCTTAGCCACATCACCTCATTTACATGGTTTGGATGAAACCCCTTGGAAACTTTCCTTTCCTTATGGATACTAGCCCAATAGGGTGTTTTGTCCTTTTTCTCAACCTTGTATTGTAGGTTTTTGTAATGTCTTTGAGCTATTGAATGATATATCAGGGTTTTTATGCATATGTTTGATAATATTAATGATGAAATGTGATTAACATTGCTATGATTCCTGTGGCTAATGAGCCCATGGAGGGCATAGTTTTTGATGTGCAGGACCATGCCCGACGGACAGATACCATTTGGACCGGTACACATGGGGAGATGATTAGTTTGGACCTCCATGGGGCTGAAGAGCCCATTAGATGGTTGCTGAGACCCCGTCAGAGGGGCAGAGACATGACAGTGTTTGACCGAGGTTTTGCACTGGAGAAGAAGAGGACGTTTCACCAGAGGCACTTTGGCAGAGCTCGGCCTAGGGGGAATGACCCCTTTTTAGTGGAACATTGGCCTTGGAAGGCTCAGAGCGTCCCCATCCTTGCCATGACGTCATCCAGCTTCATGGTCATTCTTGGAGGCAGACTGGGCAACAATGGCATGTGTGGCATGTTGGAGAGGTCCCTGGGGGGTCAACGTTTTGCTCTTGGATGCCTCATCTGCCCTAAAAGGGGCTAGCCTCCCTTGAAGGGGCTTTTACCTTTATTACAACTCAGTTAGGGTTTTAATTTGACATTTTAATGTAAAAACAATATGATTTTGGTTTAAAGCCTTGTCGGCTATTTTTTATGACCTAAAATTAATTAAAGGTCATTGATACAGTATATATTGAGGAGTTTTATCCTCATTTTGACATAACACAACACTCACTCTCCTAGTAAGATCTGATTTTTGCGCCCTACTTGGGTATTTGTTCTCTTTGAGTGAGGCGCACTTGTTGAAGGAAGGCATTTCTTGGCATTTTTAGCATTTCTCTTGAAGGAAGGTTTACAACTAGGGTTTGCAATGCTGTTTCATGATGATATGTAAGTGTTTTTTCTGCAAAACTGCTTGATTGAATGGTTGTAGTCTTATATTCTTGCATTTATTATAAACTTTGCTGATTTTAAAACCCTAGGGGACAAACACACAAGTAGGTCGTTGTCTCATGTCCCCTAAAAGAGACATTTTCAGCCATTGAAGAAGGAAGGAAGAGCCTAGCCATTGCTACACTCTTATTGCTTCTTCCCCTTGTGCTAGTCGTACCTTTAAAAGTCAAGAAGGAGGAGACATCCCAGGCCTAGGTTATCTACACCTAGGGCCGTCCTGCTTCTAGGGTTTGGTGATAGGGCCTTGCTTTAGCAACACTGTCCCTCACCACTCTCTCGTGTCTTGATTTATCTTTTATGCTAGCCGTTTTGCCAAGTTAAACATAAGGAAGGAGGAAAGAGCACGAGGCCTTGCTTTAGCAACACTGGAGTGAGCCTTTATCCCCTAGGGTTTTGTTTCTAGGGTCCTGCCATAGCAGCACTTCAAAACCCTTCCCTCTAGTCCTTAGCCTTTTTCCTTCAACCTTTGCGTCCTCCCTTAATTTGACTCCATTTACCCTTAGGCACTGATCTTAGGCCTCCAACATTGAAGTGATAGTGGTCAGTCAAACTCTCAAAACCTTTGCTAAATTGAAACCCTAACTAACTACTAACCCTAATAAGGCTGACGTCATCCTTGGTTATTCCATCTTGACGTAACAAGCTCTCTTTATAGGCAATTAGATGATGGTTTAAATCATTTATTGAATAAGGGATTGATTGAACACACCGATTGCTACATCATCTTGGTATTTATTGATGAATTGATATTATTTCATTGTTGTATTAATAAACATTGATCTCGTCAATATCTATTGCTTATATATTGATATCAGATAGTTATATGAAGTACTAACCCTTTGAATCATAGCCTGCATGTATTAGTCTGCTGTTGCTTTGTTCTGGGCAGGTGTTCTCATTTGGGCCTACACTTCATTATTGGCTGTTTAGCCCGACTATCTGCTCTTGGTGGTGACCTGTGAAGAGGGAATTTCACTTTGACCTTTATACCTTAGCCTCTTCAAAACTCCAGGTTACTGAGGACGTCTCCCCTGGGCCTAACCTCCCTAAAGAGAAAGAACTTCCCCTTCATGGTGACATTGGGTGGGGTAGGTTCCTGTTACGCCAGTTTGGCCTCTATCTTCTAGCCTTTTGACCTAGCTACAAACTGTGGGATAACAAAGAGCAACCTCAAGACTTTGAGGCATACCAGAAAGAGACCCTTGCATGCAGACAAAAGAAGACAACTTGGTGGAGAACCTCCAGTGCACAGCAAAAGCATGGTGAAGATTTTCTATAACAGAGATATTGTATCAAGATGATTACTCAGTAGATCAGATCTCATGATGACAGAAGAAGTGCCACATGGATATGTTCCAGTTTTCCAGCTATGATATACTCTATTGTTTAGAGCTACATAAAGCCTTCAGAGTGTTCCAGACCAAAGTACATTTGAAATCAAGCATTAGATTATCTATGATGGAGTTCAGAAAGGAGAAAGTGGTTCTCCAATACATATCTCCACAGATGAGCAGATAAGCAGACATTTTGGTAATGCTTCTATCCAAGATGAAAGAGTTTGTGTACTTAAGTTGAAGCTTGTGGAAACGACTTCCTTATTGAAAAATGAAGTGATGACTCCCAGGTTGGGAGGGAGCACTGAAAATATTATTGAAGACATTCATTTTCAAGATTGAAAAATAGTCCATCTTGGACAGATGCTTTCTTGTTCGGAAAGTGGATTGAGATTTCTGACGGACAACGATTTCCCATTGTGGTTAACATGGGAAATGGTCCAGATTGCTGATGTATCATAGACAACTACTTCCCATTGTGGTTAACATGGGGAGTGGTCTAGGGCAGTCTCTCTTCTTGAGGGTTACTCAAGAAGACTGGCCCGCCTCGCTGGACAACGATTTCTCATTGTGGTTAACATGAGGAATGGTCCGTTTTGGAGGTTGATGCAGGACAGTCTTTTCCTCTTGTGGTTAACAGAGG
>JASDQU010818022.1:18832-35578 GCA_032191745.1 Picea mariana
AGGAAATGGTCCGGACAGTCATTCCTTAGGGTTTATACATTCTCTCCAGGGTGCACTTTGATTAGTGTAGGAAGAATGGCCCAGGGTGGGGAATGGTCCAGGCTCAACAATTAGGGACATGGATTCCTTAGGGTTTATACATTCTCTCCAGGGTGCACATTGATTAGTGTAGGAGGAATGGCCCAGGGTGGGGAATGGTCCAGGCTCAACATTTCTTAGGGTTATACATTCTCTCTAGAATGCACTTTGATTAGTGTAGGAAGAATCGCCTAGGGTGGAGAATGGTCCAGGTTTAGAAGATAGGACAACTATTCTTCCTTGCTTGAGAAGAATAGTCCAGATATCTCATTGTTCTACTCTAAGGGCAGATATTCTTTCAGATCTCACAGATGTGAGTGAAAGATTGGCCCAGATGATTCAGTTTATATCATAACATTGTTTCTGTGCAGGTTGCTATCATATGTTTGTTATGAAGACTGTATGACAGTAGATGTATACTACTGTGGTGGATATGGTCCACTGTTCGTGACTATACGTTGCTGATCAAGTACTTGTGTGTTACTTGGTGTGGTAGTGTACCACTGGATTGTAGTTTTTTACTACTATGGGTAGACATAGTTGTGTTTTATTTTGTTCTGATTGCCCTGAAGACTATCAACAGTTTATTGGAAATAATTATCAGCCAGATGAATGATGAACAGAGATTTTCTAGACAGAAAATGGTTCAGAACATTTACTCTTCTAGATTAGAAGAATGGCTCTTGTATCACTCTATGGAGTGAGCATCATGTCTGATTACTCAGATAGAGTATGGTTTCGAGAGATGATGCAGCTGCTGATGATGATGGTGCTCATGATCTAGTCTATATAACTATGTTGATGCTACCGGGTGAATGGTATGTTTTTTTGTGCTCAAGACCATTACCTATAATACCTCCCTAGCTAGGAGGGAGTGTTGATATTATGGTAGCTGCGGGAGGTATTTACCTCCACGTGTAAACATGACGAGAATAGAGGACTCCGGGAAGCAAGAGAAACCCTAATGAGTTGGCTAATAACCCTAGAAGACTTGTCGGCTCAAGAAGATAATTTATATGATAATTTATATTAGGTTATTAGCCTCCAAGAGAAGAAGTCGACCAGAAGAATTTATATATACTGAATAGACAGGTACCCAGAAGGAGAAGTCGGCCCCAGTAAGTCTGCCAGAACCACTATAAATACAGGGCGCCAGTCTCTCATTTGACACATCTCAGCAGTTGCAGAGAGCCAATTCTGCGCAGTGCAGTTGTAGTCTTGTGCGCAGGTTTGGAGGAGAGCTGCTGGTGCAGCTGCTGCAGCTAGCAATTACGTTTTGGCTTGGACTATCTCTTGGCTAGGGTTTGGACTATCTGATCAGCTCTTGTTGGTGCACTATCCTTGGGGAAAGGTGCACTACCCTTTGTTTGGTTATCTAGCCTAGGGTTTACTTCCGAAATGATTCTTTGTCAAGGTTAAGGTGCTCGGAGGGTGGCTTCGGCCTATGGTTGGGTGACAAGGGTATTGTCAATGGTAAAACGAGCACACATCTTTCATATTCTAACACTACTCCCCCTTTCGAGGAAGGTCCTTTCGGACTATATCAAGCTTATCTCGAAAGTGCACAAACTTTACACGAGATAGAGGCTTGGTCAACACATCAGCAACCTGTTCATCCGTGCTAATGTACTGGAGCCTTAAGGCTCATCTCTGCACCATGTCACAGATGTAATGATATCGGATCTCTATGTGCTTCGACCTGTCGTGGAATACAGGATTCTCTGTCATCTTTATGCAGCTCTGGTTGTCACATAGGATCATGGTTGCTTTCATCTCTAAGTCAAATAGGTCGGTTAGCAACTTTCGAAGCCATATAGCTTTGCAGTTGGAAGAACATGCAACAATGTATTCTGCTTCTGCTGTGCTTAGAGCAATGCTGGATTGCTTCCTACTCTGCCACGAGATCATGGCTGATCCCAAACTGAAACAACATCCTGAAGTGTTTTTCCTGTCAGAAACACTTCCTGCCCAATCTGCATCAGTATATCCACTCAATGTGAAATCATGATCTCCATCATAGCTGAGACCACAATCTATTGTACCTTTAAGGTACCTCATCACATGTTTTGCAGCCACTAGGTGAACATGTCTGGGTTCTACCAGAAACTGACTCAAGGTGTTCACGGCAAAACAAATGTTTGGTCTGGTGTTCGTTAGGTACATCAGCGATCCAATAATCTGTCAGTACAGTGTGGCATCAATCAACTCTGACGAAGTGTCGACCAATAGCTTCAGCTTCGCTTCAATGGGTGTATTCATGGACTTGCATTCCAACATGTCGAATCTCTTCAGGATTTCGACTGCATACTTCCCTTGATTAAGGAAGATCCTCTCTGGACTCTACCATACCTCAAGACCTAAGAAATAATGCATTAGGCCAAGGTCTTTCATTTCAAATTCTAAGGCAAGTCTCTTCTTACATTCAGTGATGATCTTTTCTTCTCCAGTTAAGAATAAGTCATCCACATATAGCAATAATATTACTGGCTCATCGTTCATGACCTTGAAGTAGAGGTTAGAGTCTGCTTTACTCTTGGTAAAGCCTAAGCTCGTCAAGAAACTGTCTATACGGCCATACCAAGCTCTAGGAGCTTGCTTCAATCCGTATAAGGCTTTCTTCAATCTGCAGACATGAGACTTCCTGTCTTCAACCTCAAATCCTTGAGGTTGCTCTATATACACTTCTTCTTCGATGACACCGTTTAGGAAAGTTGTCTTCACGTCCATCTGGTGCAACTTCCACTTCATCTTAGCTGCAAGGGCTATGATGGTTCTGATCGAAGTGTATCTGGCTACAGGAACGAATGCCTCTTCATAGTCAATGCCTTCCTTTTGAGAAAAGTCATGAGCGACAAATCTTGCTTTATACTTCTCAATACTTCCATCGGCAACATGTTTTATTTTGAAGAGCCATTTGGAGGATACCACATCTTTACTCTTCGGTCTGAGAACTATTTCCCATACATCGTTCTTTATTATGGATTGGTATTCCTTTGTCATGGCATCTGCCCATTCTTTCCTCCGAATGGCTTCTTCAAAGCAGGTAGGCTCCTCCTCTAGAAGATCGCACATCAAAGCCGTATAACTGGAGAATGGCTTTGGTCTTTTCACCTGTCTCGGGGTTCCTTTGGGAACACCATACTTCTCTCCATCTTGAATAAGCTCTCTAGCCCACGCTCGCTTTCTTTTATGGAGGATCGTCATCTGAGGAGGTTCTTGAACTTCTATCATGTCATGATGTTCTAGTAATTCCTCATCAGGGGAAGTTAGGACTTCCCTCACTGGTTCTGCGGCTCTGGGAACCTCCCTCACTTGTTCTGCAGTCCTGGGGATTACGGGTTCCTCTTCATATACTTCTTCAAGCTGGCATCTTCTTGATTTCTTGAGCGCTGTATCTTCATCAAAGGTCACATCCCTGCTGATCTCAATGTGACGGTGACCTGGTATATAGATTCTGAAGGCCTTGGAGACCTCACAGTATCCCACAAATATTCTCTTCTTTCCTGAAGGTTCCAGCTTGTTTCTCTTCTCTTTCGGTATATGAATAAATACTGGGCAGCCAAATATTTTGAGATGGCTTACCTCTGGCTTCTTTTCGGTGAACATCTCTTCCGGGGTCTTGAGCCCAAGTGCACTATGGGACAATCGGTTCTGCACATATACAACTGCCATTGCTGCTTCTGCCCATGAGCACATAGGAAGATCTTGATCATGGATCATAGTCTTCATAGCTTCCATTACCGTTCTGTTTTTTCGTTCAGCTACACCGTTTTGTTGGGAATTATAGGGAGTAGTGAGTTCCCTCTTGATCCCAACATCTTTGCAGAAGTTCACAAACTCTTTTGAGGTATATTCTCCTCCATTATCTGACCTGAGTATCTTAATCTTTCTTCTAGAAAGATTCTCTATCAAGGCTTTGAATTCCTTGAACTTGCTGAACACTTCATCTTTAGATTTCAAAAAATATATCCAGGTCTTACGAGAATAATCATCAATGAATGATACATAGTATACATACCCCCTCATGAAGGACGATGGCATTGGGCCACACACATCTGAATGAATGAGTTCTAGGACTCCTTCTGCTTTGTTGTCTCTCTTCGGAAAAGGGTTCTTGATGTTCTTCCCTTGTGCACATCCATTGCATACGCGTTCATGGTTAACCTTGAGTTCCGGTAAACCTGTGACCGCTTTGCATATGTATGGTAGCGCCTTGTAATTGATGTGAGCTAATCTTCTATGTCAAAGTTCACATGGATTCTCAATGGCGTGGGTCATGGCAGCTTCTGAGTGACCCTTTAGCTTATGCAAGCCACCTTCTTCTTTTCCAATGATGATTACTTCATTTATGGTCTCTCCTTTAGCACGTTGCCTTCTGCAACCTTTACTATAGCTTCCTTAGGGTTATTACTTGTGACCTGGAGCAAGGTCAACAAAACAACAAGGAAGATAAATATCCTTCTGATAATATAAAGCAATAGCACGAACAATCATCACAGTAGCTCCTTTAGAGCTATCACTTGTAATTTATTTGAAGCAAAGATTAAAGGTAAGGAATACAGTACGAAATGAAGTCAACACTCTCATAGTGTTGTGACAAACATTCTTCCATGGCAACCTGGAACTAACACACGAGGTTTCTCCGAGAGGAGGTGTTAGTTGTATTAGGCAAAGCATTTGCTTCTATATGCTCACATGCTATCAAGTATAATACTTTACAAAGACTGCTATCTCATCTATAGTCATCAACTTGCCATGTGTACCTTTGAATCTTATCAACTTGATTAATCAAACCTGGAGCCTTGTCCTCAGGAATGAGTGCTTGCTTTTCTTCCGAGTCTCCTTCACTCAAGATGACGAGTGCTTTCTTCAACCTGTCTTTTGTACTAAGACAATACGCTATCTTGACAGAAGGTTGGGTTAGAGGATAAGCTCTATGATCTCAACTTTTAATCCATCTAATACCTTGACTCAGAAAAGGTTAGAATGATGCAACATTGATCAATATAACAAATGGATGCATATCAGAATAATCACACTTGGGTTGCATCATTCCTCTGAATGTGTTGGATCTTGAGATCCTTTTGGATCTATGGTAAGAGATCCCTTCTCCTGCAAATACTCTTTAAAGTTTAACCATTTAAACATATGTGAGTACATACCTCTGATAGCATTTGCAGGTGGTGGCACCATCTGGCAGCAGCGGTAATCATTACCAACTCTTTAAAAACTTCAAGGGTGACTGCAACTGGTAGTACGGTTGCAACTGCAACTGGTACTGGAACTGCAACTGGTTCTGAGACTGCAACTGCAACTACAACTTAGGGTTTTATGAGGAAACCCTAATTTTACAAACTTCAAATTTTGAAATTCTGATCCAGGGGATAGATGCGCTGAGTTGAGGCGAGTAAGCTGGTGCAGTCAGAATTTCGAAAATCCAACTTTTACCCCTTCAAACTTGATCTGCGGAATTCTGGACTTGTGCCTCTGGTTTTTTGGTACTTCTGGTACACTGGTTTTCTGGTACTTCTGGTACTTTGTGAAACTAGGGTTTCACTTTCCGGGAGATCTAGCCATTGAAAAGGTGCTTTGAAGGTGCCAAAATGATCCTTGGGGGAGGGCGCACTTTTCTAGATGGTTTTAGGGCTGAAATACCTCACCAACAAAAAACCCTAATTTGCATGTACGACAATAGTGACGTTTTTCACTCTTGTGAAAGATGCTCTCTTTAGCTTGGCTTTGAAACCATGCTAGTGTTTAAGCCATTATTATAGTTCCTTGCATTTCAATAGATAACAATAGCATAATACAAGATCACTGAGAAATACACAATCACAAGAGACACATCATTTATCCTAGGAAACCCTCTAGGGGAAGAAAACCCAGCAAAACTTCCTTATTATAGATAGCCAATACAATGCCAAGAGATAACTTAAACTAATGCAGAAGATCCTCTCCCAAAGATGTGTCACTCTCTCTCTCCTTCTCTAACTGCAGTTCCGAAACTTGTCTCTCAAAATGAGCAAGTTAGTTGTGTGTCTAAGTGAGGTGCTAGCCTCCTTATTTATACAAGACTGGCACGTGTGAAGTGTCTCTTCACTGGCAGGGCCGACTTCTCCAACTGGGTGGTTATAACCACCTTTATTATATTTCGGGGCCTCTTGATATATCCTGGGGCCGACTTCTTCTTTTGCTTTTTACAATTACATTATGACCAATCCACAAAAGGGGATTTGGTCCTTATATAATAGTCGACATGATCAATCCACAATGGGGATTGATCCAATGAATAATATATCAAATAATAATAAGAATACACTTTGCAGTTACATTATTTCAACAATATCCACTAAAATTGCTAGGGTTTCAAGGGCTTTTGTTTATGGATTTTTAGGATCACTGTGGCACTGTATTAGGGTTTTTTTCTTCTTAATTTCAAATCAATTGCATTAATATTTTACAGTTGTTGATTGAGGGTTTTGAGAGGAGTTCGCTGCAGTCAGCTTTACTGTGACTGGTGCATGTTGGTCTCACAATCTGCGGCCAGAATAAGACCGCAGTGACTTGTGTGTGCTTTCTCTCAAATATCCAGCTACATTAGTCTGTGGTGACTGGTGTGTGCCTTCTCCTCCAAATCAGCCATCATAACAGGCCAACTAAAGTGTTTGAATTACATCCAAATATGCTTTACTTTTGAACTGTACTCTGCGAAAACCAAATATGTATTATTCTGAAATATATGCTATTCTATTGGCTAAAATTGATGTAAATCAATTCTTTTAGACTATATTGAGATTGTAGGGCTATGTTCCCTTCAAAGCAAGGGGGCGATGGCAGAATTGTCATCCCATTTATGATGTAAAAATTTCATTTCATTCTAGTAACCATCCAGTTGTAAAGAAGACTGATTTCATTTAGTACATGCTATATGAAGCCCCATAAATGAGTTGTACCACGTTTTCAAGACAATACATAAAATAAGAATGGAATTTAAAACAAGTTTAGAATTGTTGGATCTGCAAAAGATCAAGTCGACACATGCTTTGTTTTATCTTTTGATAATGCGTTGACTAACTGTTGACAGCTGTCCATGCTTAGTCGATATATTGGAATCTTTTTGTAAGCACTAAACTTATGGTTCGATGTTGAGGGAAGTAAATTCTTTTTGCTGATTTTTCTTTTGTTTGTCGGTGGTAGAAAATCTTGCCTGGTTCATCTCAAGTGATCAATTCAGAAGAGGAAGAAAGTCCCTCCAAAAAGCTTGGTAGGAATTTTTTTGGTTACTCTAGCTTTGGTTATGTAATATCATTACTTGATTTCTTGTTTATCTTCTGTGGTTTTATTCTTTTGCTATATGATATTCCTATTGAGGAGGATTTTACTCAGATATTAACTTTAATTTTCCTGTTTGATGTTTTCTCATTTTTAGATTTTGGGTATCACCAAAAATCTATCTGATAACTTATCTGCTTTTTGTCTTTTCTTGTTTAACCCTGTAAGTCTGTTGGTAATGGGAGCGTTGTAAGTATCTTCTGAGGGTGCTAGTAGTTTTTAAAGGGAATGCCATCAAGAGTTCTGGCAATGGTGGATTCCTATGATCTGTATTGTTTTATTTGTTTCTACAGACAGGATGTTGTGAACATTGTGTTCTCATTTATGCTTTTCCGAATTGTGATAATATAAACATGCTGAGTTTGGTATAATGTTGTTTCCCTGCATTTTCTCCATGTTTGATTGTACAGGAATAAAATCCCAAAAAGTTCCAGTTCAAAAGATGGTACGCACTGATTCTTCAAATCCAGCAGGGAGGATTCATGCATACTTGCAAAAGAAGCCTGTTGGAGGTCAAGAAAGTCAAGGTGACCTCGCTGTTATGAGGTAGTGATTTTAGTAAATTAATTTGGATGTGCTTTGTGTTGTTCTCTAGCTGGCCTTCAGATTCTTTCTTTGAGAGCTGACATGAACTTTTGGTTACTTATAATATTTTATGCCAAGTCAAAAGAAGTGGAAAATTGAGCCATCAATTGTATTGCCTCTAGTAAATCATAACTCATGTTGCAAGGTGTCAAATATTTTTCTCCTTATCCTATTGTGGGGGTTGCTTTTATATTTATAATGTAAAGTTTGGATCACTTTCATCTTTTTTAATTGTAGATTAAGAGGTTTGCTTATTATGAAGCATTGAGGGTCACTTATCTTATAAGATGCATTTATATTGTAAAATTTCCTGGTTGGTATGGAGTCTTGATGACCTTGCCTTCTCTTATGTACTTGTAGACAAATGAGCATATAGTATTTCAGAGGAGAACTATTTTTGAAAGTCTGTTTTATATTGATTACTATTTTTTTCGGTAAGTAAAAAGGGAAACTATGTCTCAATCTCTATGCACCAGCATACATTGCAGTTAGCATGAATTTGGGTAATCCTTTGATCTGGTTCTTGGATCCATGTAACAAACAAAAAGCTCCAAGAAAAACTACTAAGACCCGCATGTAGCGAAATGAGGTTGCTTACACACATTTTATGGAGGACTTCTCACCTTGGAGAGCTACACGTTCACCATTTAAGGAGCTATATGTCATTTGAGTGGTTTGTTGCACACATATTGAGGCATAATCTTATTTTATTGGTTGATGAGGGGACAACCCCATTCTTTATGGAGCTAATTGAGCATTGATGACATTCCACATATTTTCTTCATAGATTTGATGCCTTGTTTCATGGATCCACTTGCTTGGCACTTCATTCGAGAAGGACATTTATCACTTGAGGCCACATTGCACACTTATTCATGGTCCGAGGAGGATGTTTCACATTGGAGGAGATCTAGGAGGTTCCAAACCCTATATCTAGGGTTTCATTGCATATTTTAAGGGCATCCTAGCTTCGGGAGTAGTTATCTTTTGGCAGAGTGCCTAGATTTCAGCAAGATCAATTCTAGTAGGAGCAGAGTGGCCGTGGCATTTCCAAATTGTGGTCATAATAGAAATTCTGACAAATATTGAGCGAGTTATGGGGGTTACAAATCTCCTACGTTAAAATTCTCACCACATTTTGACCAACATTTTGAGGAACGCCCCAACTTTGTTGTTTGATCATTTTGGCTATTTGGGAAGAGTGAAATTAATGTATGCACATGGTGGAGGACTCCTTGTACATAGAGCAAAGCTTTATATGTTTTGAGGCTATCTTTGAAGGAGACATCCACCTTGGGAGGATACACATGGCATAATCACCTCTTTATTTTATTATTGTTTGACTTGTCCCTGTTATCGCACAGTTTGTAGTGATGGTAAAAGACAGATGAAAAGAGGTCAAACTGGCATAACTAAGCCTATCCCACCACTGTCATCTCAATGGGATGGCTCTTTCTGTTTAGGGAGGTAAGGCCTAGGGGAGACGTCCTCGGTGACCTGGGGTTTTGAGAAGGCAAAGGCTTATGGCTAAGTAATATTATTTCTCCCTCACAAGTCACCACCGATCAGAAAGTCCGGCTGAATAGCCAATAAAGATAAAAGATAACCGGAAATAGTAACCAAGAAGTGTACCTGCCCGAGACAAAGCAACAAAGAAACTATACATGTGCAAGCTTATTTGCTGGTTAGTACTTCATATAATCAATGACTTTATGATACTAAGCAATTGAGCAATAATATTGACGAAGTAAATCAATGTTTATACAATAGCAATGATTACAATATCACTTCACAATAAATGCTAAAGAAACTCTAATGATGAGTGGCAATCAATGTAACAATATCAACACTTTAGAAACAATGCCTTAACCAATCATTCAATTGCTTTAAAGGTAAAACGAATACTGCATAGAGGTGTTCATAGCATAGAAAAGGGGACGACATCAATAGGGTTAGTAAGATTAGTCTAGGCTAGGGTTATAAATAGTTAGAGGTTGTTCAAGAATGTTTAGAAAGTTGTTTGTGATCAAGATACTCAATACAAGAGGTCTTAGATCAGTGCGCTACTAGGGCATATGGAGTCAAAATAGGCTGCAAAAGTTGAAGGATTAAATGATAATGAAAAGACCAAAGACAAGAGGGTTAAATGTTGAGGTGTTGCTAAGGCAAGGCCTCAACAATGAAACCCTAGGGGAGAAAGGCTCACTAAGGTGTAGAAACCCTAGGCCTTAGTGCTTTCTCCTCCTTCTTTAGCTTATTGGCAAGATGAAAACGGTTAGCTTGAGTAAGAGTTTATAGGGCTAAAGACAAGAGAGTTAGAAGGTGAAGTGTTGTTAAGGCAAGGTTTCATCAAACAAACCCTAGGGGAAAACGACTCATCAAGGTGTAGAAACCCTAGGCCTTGATGCGTTTTCCTCCTTGTTAGCTCAATGACAAGGAAAAAATGGCTAGCTAGAAGAGTAGAGTGTTGCTATGGCAAGGCTCTATCTTACTTCAGAAAATCAAAATAGCTCTTAACTTGGTAGGGACATGAGACAAAGACCTTAGCATGTGCTTGTCACCTAGGGTTTTAATGCAGCAAATTATAATACCAAATGCAAGTAAATAATACTATAATCATTCAATCAAAAAGTGTTGCAGAAATTCACTTACATAAACCATTCATTGAAGTAGCCAAACCCTAGTTGTAAACCTCCCACCAAGAAGAAATGCCAAAAATGCCAAAAAAAGTCTTCCTTCAACAAGTGCGCCTCACAATTTTAGCCAAAACTCTAGAATAGGGCGCCAATTTCAAACCTCACC
The DNA here is from genome assembly GCA_032191745.1 of Picea mariana. Taxonomy (NCBI): domain Eukaryota; kingdom Viridiplantae; phylum Streptophyta; class Pinopsida; order Pinales; family Pinaceae; genus Picea; species Picea mariana. The sequence continues at coordinate 29,630 of JASDQU010818022.1, forward strand.
AAGTGGTGAGTCAAAGATGATGAAAAAATGATAGTGAAAACCCTCAATATATACCATACCGATGACCTTAATTAAATTTTAGGTCATCAAAAGGCCGACAAGGCCAAAATACACTAATATTGTTTTACATTAAATGTCATAAATTAAAACCCTAATCAAGCAAAAGCAAGACGTCATGCCCCTTCTAGGGTGACGTAAGCCCTTTCTAGGGCAAATGCAGCCTCCTGGAGCAAAACGTTAGCCCTCCTTGGGCTTCTCCAACCTGCCACACGTGCCAAACTGCCATGACTGTCTCCCAAAACGTTCATGAAGCTGGATGATGTCCTGAAACTCCTGGGTGACGTCCTGGGTCTTCCAAGGCCAACGTTCCAATGAAGAGAGCACAACCCCCCCTAGGTAAGGCTCTGAAATATCCCTGATCCCGCTGATCAAGATATTTGCTATTGATCTATTATTCTGTCTTACAGATCTGATACACTGGGGGTTTCTGGATGCGTTTCAGTTGTATGTTTGAGATCTTGATGGTTATTGCAGGTGCATGTGGGTTATTGCATCTGCATGTTGGTTATTGCATTTGCATGTTGCATATTTATGGTTTAAACAACATATAAAGGATGCATGCAGAAGTAAAGAACATCAACTGCCCAATATCATGTATTATACGGTTCAGGCAAGGAAATACAATAGCCTACTGGAAATACAGAATATAAACGTCAGCCAGATCTCATGGATCAGCACTGGAATACAATCAAATAACATAAAAATACCCGTGATCAGAAGATGATAGAAGATCTGATGCATGCACGGATAGATCGGCGAAAATATGTGATTCCGGAGAAACACGGTAACCGCTACCAGCTGGAAAACTCGTCCGAGAGTTTAGACCATCGGAATATGCTGGAAACTGCTCCAAAAGAAGCGCCTTGGCCTCTAGATTAAAATGGGTGAGTGTCGGATCTCGAATCTGGTCTCTGAGGCACTGGATCTGGACCCCTTGGGGGTTTGCGCACCTCCTGGGGGTACTGGATGCGCCCCAAAGGATTCCACCAACGAAATCTGCTGCTATATGGCTCAAAACGATCGTCTCGCCAAATAAGGAAATGGGTCGGAAGGATTTGCCTGGATCTTCTCTGATACTCTACATGCAACACCAAATGTCTGTCCGGAAGAGCGGCGCCCTAAATGGCTGAATGAGTCGATCTGCAAGATTCCACCGTCAGAATCTGACGATAGATGGCTCAATAGAAGCGCCCTGGCTGGATCTCAAATGGGTTGGAAGGAAACTGCAATCTGAATTTGGATCTCATGCAGCTCTCCAAACCCTCAAACTGACTTGCACCCTCACTGGCTGAGCTGCGCACTCTGCAATGGATACTCCTGAAAAGTAGGGTGAAATACCTGGATGGTATCTCCGATGGGCTAGGGTGTGTCTCTCAACACCGAAACCGATCAATGGTGGTGGTTTCCTCCAGAAATCCACAAAACAGTAAGGTCGGCTCTCCTCCTCTGGGAACTCTCAACATCAAATCATAACAATGCATAATGAGGAATTAGGTCAAATTCCTCTCTTTATACCTTTCCCAATCTAATTCACCATTGACCTCACTTAAGCTAGGCGCTTTTCCTCCTAAAGTGATTAATAAATTAATTAAGTCCCCCTTTAGCACCTCTTCATTCTAATTCTTCGTTGACTTAGGCTTAAGTGACTTTTCCTTAGTATTTTGTCTTAATTCATTGTTTAGCCATCAATTCCTCCTTATTTCTCCATCTTGTTCCCTGTTTGTGCCTGACTATAGTCTACGGGAACATATAGACTACTAAGTCACTCCCTGCTGGCCTACTTTTGGGAACGGGACATCACAGTCCTCTCTTCTCGAGATTGCTTGCCCTCAAGCAACATCAATCCTGGGTGCTGTAAGATATGCTCTCCCTCCCATGTGGCATCCTTCACTTGTAGACCCCTCCATCTAACCAAGCACTCTCTCATGATCCTGCTCCTCAATCTGTGCTCTCTCTGCTCTAGTATCTCCTCTGGCACTAGCTCCAACTAACCCTCCTCATCCAAGGGTGGCAACTCCTCTGAAATGCTAACCTGTTGTCCCACACCCTTTTTAAGGCAAGAGACGTGAAAGACGTTATGAATCTTGCTACCTTCCGGTAGCTCTAGCTCGTATGCCACCTCGCCTATCCTCTTGATGACTTTGTAGGACCCGTAGAACTTCGGCTTCAGCTTCTTTGTTCCGCTCCTCTTCAAGGAGGATTGTCGGTATGGCTGTAATCGCAGAAAAACCAAATCCTCTACCTCAAAACTGCGCTCAACTTTGTGTCGGTCTGCATATATCTTCTGCTGATTCTGAGCTGACTGTAAGTTCTCCCTTACTGATTGAAGAATCCTCTGACTCTCCTCCACCCAATCCTTGGCCCTCGGGACCCTGCAGTCCCCAAACACAGTCTCTATAAAGGAGGGTGCATCGTATCCATACAATGCCCTGAACGGTGACATCCTGATAGACATATGGTAAGTTGTGTTGTAGCAATACTCACCCATATGTAACCATCTCACCCAAGTGCGTTGCTGCCCCCCCACATAGTTCCTCAGATACCCTTCCACCCATTTGTTGACGATCTCTGTCTACCCATCTGTCTGTGGGTGGTAGCTGGTACTCATGGCTAGCTCTGTGCCTGTCAATCTGAAAAGCTCTTGCCAAAATGTGCTGATAAAGCGCCCATCCCTATCACTTACTATCTGCCTGGTTAACCCGTGCAACTGTAATCCCTCCCTAAAGAACAACTCTGCTACCTGTATGGCCTTGTAGTCTGTGGGTATGGTGAATAAATGTGCAAATTTGGTCAGTCTATCGACCACCACAAATATACAGTCCTTGCCCTGCACCCTAGGGAGGCCTGTAATGAAATCCATGGAAATGCTCTCCCATTTCTGCTCTGGAATGGGTAGAGGTTGTAGTAGCCCTGCAGGGTATGTCTGCTCGGACTTGTTCTGCTGACAAGTCGTGCACTCTCGTATGTGTTTCGGCACATCATCCTTGAGACCCTTCCATGAGAATCTCTCCCGGATCTGCCTATATGTTTTGAAGTACCCCTGATGCTTTGCTGTAGGCGAATCATGACATACCTTCAGAATTTTCCCCTTTAGGGTGGATTCTGGAACCAAGTAGATCCGGTCCTTGTAGAAAATGACGTCGTCAAGAACGTGATATCTATCATCAATCACTTTTCTGTCCATCACCTCACAAGCAAATTTGTTTTTGGAGTATTCCACCAACAAATGAGCTTTCCAATCGGTACAAATGTCCATCATCGAACATCCTGCTGGCCTCTTGGACAAGGCATCTGCTACGATATTCCTTTTTCCCTTGACATACTCAATGTCAAAGTCAAAGGCTTGGATATTTGAAACCCACTTCTGCTGCCTTTCACTGAGGTCTTTCTGATCAAGGAAATACTTGAGACTGTTATGATCAATCTTCACTACAAACCTGCTGCCAGCCAGATACTGCCTGAATTTGGTTAAGGCATGCATGATCGCTAGCATCTCCTTGTCGTAAATAGGATAGAGTCTCTCTGTCTCGTTGAGCTTCCTGCTCTCAAACACAATGGGGTGGCCCCCCTGCATCAAAACTGCTCCAATCCCCACCCCTGATGCGTCGCACTCTAAGACAAATGGCTGCGAAAAGTCTGGAAGGGCTAGAACAGGGCATGTGCTCATAACCTCCTTCATTTTGTTGAATGTCTGCTGTGACTCCTCTGTCCAATGAAAAGCATCCTTCTTGGTCAAGTCTGTGAGTGGTGCTCCCAACTGTGAAAAACCCTTGACGAACCCCCTGTAGTAACTGCATAACCCAAAGAATCCTCTCAGCTCCGTGAGATTCTTAGGCATTGGCCAATCCACAATGGCTCTGATCTTTTCCTGGTGAACCCGTACTCCCTGCCCACTGATGATATGCCCCAAGTACAGTAGTTCCCTCATGCCAAATTCACATTTGGATTCCTTGGCATATAAAGACTTTGCCTGCATAATATCCAAGACCTTCCCCAAATGTGCTAAATGCTCATCCCATGTCTTGCTGTAGATCAATATATCGTCGAAAAATACCAGAAGGTACTTCCTCAACTGTCCACTAAAGATATGGTTGATGCAAGACTGGAAAGTGGCTGGTGCGTTGGTCAGTCCAAACGGCATGACCAAGAACTCAAAGTGTCCGAAATGGCATCGGAACGCTGTCTTCTCAATGTCTTGCTCCCTGATGCTGATCTGATGGTATCCTGAGCGTAGATCAATCTTAGTGAAGAAGACTGCCCCATGTAACTCATCCATTAGCTCATCTATGCGTGGAATGGGGTAACGATTCTTGATTGTTTTCTTGTTGAGCGCTCTGTAATTGATGCACATCCGTAACGTGCCATCCTTCTTCAGTACCAAGACGACTGAAGATGCAAAAGGACTCATGCTGGGCCTGATGTGCCCCATAGCGAGCAATTCTTTGATTGCTTTCTCAATTTCGTCCTTAAATTTCTTGGGGTGCCTATAGGGTGTTGTAATCACCGGTGTAGTCCCTGCCTCTAACTCAATCATGTGCTCAAAACCCTTGTCTGGCGGTCTCCCTGGTGGTATCGGCCCAAATACTGGCTCATAACGTCCCAGAAGCTCTTTGATCTGTGGATGGTACTGCTCCCTACCCTTTGAGTCCTTTCGCGTGGTGATCAAACATTCTGCTGCGTAAGCCACATCACCGTGATGAAAGATCCGCTCCATCCTCTTTGCCGATACTGCTCGAGGTGCCCCTGTAGACATGCCTCTCAGCACAACTCTCGATCCACTGGCGTCTCTGAAGTTCATGGTCAACGTCTGATAGTTGAACCCAATCTCCCCCAATGAATATAACCACTGTACCCCTAACACGACATTAGTATCTGATAGGTCAACTACATAGAATGTGCCAGTTAGGATGTATTTCCTAGTTTGACCTCTAGGTCAGGGATCATGTCCAAGCATGTCATCGTGTATCCATCAGCCACTGCCACATGGAATCCCTCAAAGTCCTCTGTGGGTAACCCCCTCCTGGCTACTAAGGATGCATCTATGAAGTTGTGGGTAGCCCCACCATCAACTAAAGCTGTCATGCGTTGCCCTTGTACAAGGCCCTTGAGCCTGAGAGTGTTGTACCTGGGTACTCCTGAAAGGGTGGCTATGGTTCCCCCTTTCACCTCTCTACGAGGTTTTGCCTCCTCCTGGGGCTGTGCCCTTGCCGGTATCTGAGGTTTCTTCGGCTGCAGCTCTGGCTCATGAGTGGTCTCAGTCTCTGAATCACTATCTGTCGGTGCTTGAATATCCTCATCCTCCTCCTCACTGCCTGATTCCACTTCAATATAGTGGATATGTCCCTTCCCCATGCATCTATGCCCGGGGACCCAAGGGTCTCTGCAGGAGAAGCAAAGCTTCTTCCTCATCAACTCCCGTCGCGTATCATCATCCAACTTGGGCTTGCCCTTCCATTCCCTTAGAAGATTCTTCTAATCCTTGTCTCTATGTGGTATAAAGGGTTTGGTGAAGGGTTTAGTTTTTGGCATTGAATCCGCCAAATCTCTAGTGCCCTGGATGGCATCCTGCAAGGTATGAGGCCGATAGGCCTTCACCCATCCTCTCAAGGGTTCTGTGAGCCCTTCTGTGAATAGCATGACCAATCGGGGCTCAGATATGTCTGTCACTACCACTGCTACCCTCTGAAACTCTGAGACAAATGACTCTGCTGTGCCAGTTTGTCTCAACTGGGCTAGATCTCTAAAATGGATCTTTGGATCCCTCCTATCAAATCTATCCATGAGTCTCTCTGTGAACTCTCTGTAGGAGGTGATGCGATTGTGACCCAATGTCACCAATCTGTGATACCACCACTCGTGTGCCTCACCCTCCAAGTGTAGGGTGGCGAA